>CALYDF020000652.1:0-30793 GCA_944474145.2 Dicrocoelium dendriticum | reverse complement strand
GTCACCACACATTCTGAGTTTGTGAAGGAGAACATCATGGCTGAGCTTATCGAACGCTTTACTGAAATCGATGAAAATCACGTCGACGGACTTCCCCTTGCTTATTGCTTTCAACCATTCATGCCTCTTGCCAAGCAGGTTGGTAATGCATGTGTGACCCTGCATATAACCGTGCTGTGCTGGCGTCATTACCTCTTTTGACTGTAGCAAACGCAGCAATCCCTCCCTCACGATTTTCTTAGCAACCTTTGCCAAATTAGGTGTCAGACAAATTGGCCTGCAGTTGTCTACTTTGCTAGGGTCGCCGCCTTTCGGAATAGGCTTCACCACCGAATATTTCCAGTCAACCGGCAACGAAACTTCGGACGGCGACCTGTTGAAAAGGTCAGTCACGACAGGAGATAGGATGGTTGAAAGTGACTTGAGAACCAGTGGGTGAAGTCCATCTGGTCCGGCAGGTTTGGTGCCGTTAAGGTTGGCGAGAAGTTGACCTACCTCTTGAACCCCGTAATGCGACTGTCGAGTTAGGTAAAAGCGGTGCACGTGGAACTCAGAACAGATACCTGATTATTCGTAAATACAGAATTGAAGTGCGCCGCCAACGCGGACGCACGCTCAGTGCTGGAGGTTAGGGGCTGTTCATCCGGGCCATCCAGCACTGGCATATCACCTGCCGGCTTCAGGCGTCGCTTCACGTATGCGAATAATCTTTTTGGGGCTGTCTTCGCGACTAATGCGAGTTGCTATTCTAAATGTCCGTGTTTACTCTTTTTTGCACTATTGCAGAGGTTCCGCTGACATTTATACCCTTCGTAATCATTGGCAGAGCCAGAGAGGAGGCATTTGTCCCATAGTCTGCGCCGCCTTCGAGCCAGATTTCCATACTCCTTATCAACCCATTGAGGCCTAATCGGTCCAACTTTCCGACATTTCAATGGCACGAATTGGGAACATATTGATGTCAATCACTCTTTTATAAATGTCCAACCATCTTCCACAGATACAGCTTGTGACAGAGATAAATCCAGTTGGCTCGCAATTTGAGCTAGACCATCGAAGTCCGTTTTCCAGTACTTGGGAGCTGGTTGCATCTGATGTGAATACGGCAAAGATAATTCCATATCAGCGATAAGCACTGAATGGTCGCTTGTAGCCAGAGGCTCCAGGATTCTAACGTTAAGCACTCGTTGTTCGTAGCTCGTTAACATCAGGTCGAGACAGGACGGGGTTCAGCGTGTCGTTATGCGTGTTAACTGATATATGTGTTGCGATGCATCAGTTTCAAGTACCAAATCCACGAACTTTGCTTCAACCTCACTATGTCCAGGCATCAAATGCACATCAGGCCATAGTATTCGAGGGCAGTTAAAATCGCCCATAAGTAGAAAGGATGGAAGACCCATGTGGGTCCAAAGAATGGGCAGCCAATCCAAACAACGACTCAGGGGACTGCGATAAAATGCGCCCACCAACAGTTCTCCGTGCCTGAGGCGGATAGATCACCACAGTAGTTCACATAAAACATCGTCACTTCGGTAGGTGTTCACAAGTCTCCCACGCGATGAAGACCGGCTGTAAAGTAAGACACCACCGTGGGCATTCTTTAGTCTATCGCATAAGAGGCACGAGTAGCCGTTGAGTTCAAGTTCTTGGGTGTATAACTCTGTATGCAGCCATGTCTCTGCTAGTCCCACTACGTCTGGCCGCTCAGACGCAACGAGACAACAAAGCTCATCGCGTTTATTCATAACACTGCAAACGTTTGTGAAGACTACTCGCAGGCCGCAGCAGGAGCCGCCGGGCGTGCTTGAAGTGTGAGCAGCCTATTTATCCTGATTCGCAGATTGTTAGAAACCACCCGAAAATTTATGATACGAAGATTTGTTTCCCCCTCACCAGTGCGTCTTTTCAGCTCAATGATGGCAGACTTGAGCCGGTTCCTGTCTACTGGGTCCAGGTCTGGACGAACATGGATCTTCAAACCTTTCAGCCTACCTAGGCGGGACATGATCAGCCTTGGACTGGCTTCGTCCACAAAAGTGATTCTCATAGGCCGATTTTGTTGATCACCTTGCTTTCCAAGACGGGTAATTTACTTCACTTTTACCGAATCCTCACCAGCGTCGAGGAGTCTGACAATTAGACCTTGTAAAAACTCGACATCGTGATCGTAGCGCACTTGGGGTGATGGATCACAGGACTCCGGTGCGTGTAAGATCACGAGATGATAACGCCTCTGGTCGGACGAGGTTGACCTTGCAGGGCGAAGTATACTACCAGCCTCAGGTGGTTTGGCTAACTGTTGACTTACAGAACTTAAACGCCCAAAGTCCCTTCGTAATTTCGTTCTTTGTTCTTTCCACTGGCCTTCAGCACTCAGACTTTCACCTGCTGGGACATCAGTGTCCGTTGGACACAACAAAGGTAAACAATTTATGCAAGGTGCAGCTGGGCTTCACACAACGGTTGGACTTCGTGTCGGTGAGTTTGCACGGGTAGAGGAGGACGAATGAGCTGAAACCTGAAGGCTCTTCGGGATAGGTTGTTGGTCCAAACACACGGAGCTGTCCGCAACGAAACGCTGAGGCCTACACCTCGGCTTTACTCTTCCTGGCTGTATCATATTTCCGTAATGTTCACATATAGTTTAGACAAAGTCGTGTTGGATCTCGCGAAGGCGACGAACATGCTCAACTGATAATCCAACACATGAAATGTGGTATTTAACTTGGCATAAACACACGTGAGGGTATTTGCACGGTATCCGACTAGCTTGGAGAAAGTACCACAGGATGACTGCCTCGGCATTGTGGATAATCCGAAAACAAGATGGCGGCCAATTGACGGAGAAAATGGCGATAGCAAGCTTGCCGAAACCAAGCGATGAAAACACAAGTATGGCTGGTCGGAAATTTCAGAATCAGAAATGAAACTGAATTGTATCTAAATTTCCACAAATGCTTCCAATGAACGCAGAAATCCAACACAAAGTATCTTGTCAACACAGCCAAAAATAACCGACCCGAGGTCGCTATCCGCAGTTCATTAGCATTCTTGGTAGTAGAAACTCTATAGTTTTAGCTCTGGAAGGTGGCTAAAAGATTCTTGACAGAATTGTTATGCGCATTCTTAAGCGATGCTATTTATGCACAAATTGTGAGCTAGGTTTATTTCGCAGCACAAATGTATATTTATTCTGCTGAGCAGGTATGGTGACGGTGTTCATAATTATAGTAAACTTAACTAGGAACGGCATGGGGATGTCGTCCCTGCCAAATTGCATAAATAAGGAGGAAATATTTTCTGAACCCACGAAATATGATAATTTTGTGAAACTGTTAAGTTTTGTGAAGCTCAAAACTGACATACTTTAGCTTATCGACAGTGACTTGTGGCAAGACCATACATAAGAATCCGGTATCCACTATGACGGAAGCGCAAAAGCATTGGTTGAACATTATGGTAGTTTGTTATGTTATGTTGCTGTTATGTTGCAGCCGTCTGTTGTTACAATTGAGACTATGCCTTGTATAGCTTGGTAGGTCTGCAAAGTTTAAAATGATGATCAATACATGTTTTATCAATCTACTATCGAGAGCCGGATTTTCAGCAGCTATTTCGTTTCGTGTGATGCGCCAGCTTCAGTGAGGTAATAAAATTATGGTGTTGCATCACGAATGAGAATTTACTTATTTTGCGGTATGCCAGAATTAATATATTGAGTTTCGCAGCTATTTTACTTGAAACATTTTTTGCGAATTGTGGGTAAATATCAATATTTATAGGAGCCAGAGGGTCGTGACAGAGATTGATTTTGTTATATAGATCAAGAGCTGCAGTTTGCGGTGAGGAAGAAAAGTACCATTGAGCATGTCTGAGTAAATTTGCAAAATATTGCCAATCAACCGATTCAAAGTGTCTTGAGAGCATTTGTGGCTCGCGTACATTCGTTCTTGGAATTCGAGCGTCATTTGTGAATAAAAAGGGGACGACTTTGTAAGTAATTATGGTCAAGCTACTAAACAGTTTCTTACATCGAGATACTGCTGCTTATGCTACATAAAATCATGTACGCGAAGTAACAAACGTCCCACTCATAGCACATCAATTAACCGACGCAACTTTTCTCGCGTTTTTCTCCATCAAGCCTTGATTTTTTTTTACCAGCTGTGAGTAACGTGTATATGATATTCAGGTCTAAGAGACCCTGGGACCGAGTGACCACTTGAAGGTCATCACGAAGTTAGAGCTGCCACTGTCTTTTACTCCTCCGCAGGAGTCAGCGTTCAACAACTGGAATGCGGCATTTTGGCCTCACTCGAGACGTTAGCAACATGGACTGGTCGCTAGCACAGAATTCATCAGTTGTATTCTGTTGGCCCATCAAAATATTGGAGTGAAATCATTGTGAGCCTTATTTGAAACCCTCAAATATAGGAAATCTGGACCAGCAGTGCCGCGGTGATTCGGAAAGCAGTATGGCCAATTGCCGCGTCGGAGAAGCCGGCTACGGAAGAAATTCATGCAATCTGGCTCTGCGAAAGATTACGAGGCGTACAAGTGGCAAATAATTGACTGCAACAGCGCCAAAACGCGCAAACACCGATAGTTTGAAAAGCAGAATTCAAGCGCAGCATTAAGCCGCTCCCAGTAGAATCTTTGCATACTTGAAGCTAGACATGTAGCCCACAGGTGATTTGTCTATGTTGGAGGGCTGGGATGGTCAGCACCTAGTTTCCAGTACTGAGCGTGCTTCCTCAGTGAGAGCACAATTCTCATCGACGTCAGTTAACCGCAGATATATAATCAGATTTCGCTTCGCTCTGTCCAATTATGTGAAGCTTTGTCTCCTGTCCGTCTTGTATCTGACGCCAGGGAATTGTCGAATTTCTTTTTGTCGCAGTAAATCAACGAGTGCGCTTGTTAACTTAGCGAGGCAAAACATTGTGAAATGTTCGTTCCCACTCTTAATACCTTATTTCTAAAATACAACTTTGGAGGCCTATCAAATTGTTATCCAAGAACATATCAGCGTTAAGGCACAAACGAACAAAATAAAATGCTGTGAAAGAATTGCTGGATTTTACTTCAACTTGGACAAGTTCAAATGCTTTGAAAACTGCCCAAAACCATTTCCCAATCTGAGATAAATTATCCTGTGTTTAATCAATCATTCCATTGACAACGTTGTCCGCCCTCACTTACTGCAACCGGGGTGTAGCAATGAAAAAGGGATCAACTAGTTTGGAATTAATTTACCCTAATTTCACTCAAGAGAACAAAAACCAAACAAAGAAAGCGCTCAAAATCCTGCTTCAATTGGCAATCTAAAAGAAATATGGGCAAGGCGGCAATGCTGTTTTTTAAGATTACTTTGTCAACACGGGGCTTCACTAGATAAGCTATGGCTATATTTGCATGAACAATATACCAGTGTAAACTTTAGGGTCATTTCTTTACTCGTTCAATTGAGAGATTTCCGAAAAGAGTAACTGAGACACAGGAGTTTTAGTGTGTTCGACCCGAGCACTTTCCCAACGTTTTTGAATTCACATCCGTTGATCAAAACGATATAAGCAAAACTCTTTAGAAATACGCTTGTTTTGGTTCTCTGCGTCTTAGTAACTCTGTTTTGGCAACGCAGCCAAGTTGCTGTTAATTTTATCTATTGTTACAAAGTGTTGGATCGGTACGAATTTGTTATATTGCTTTTGCTTCCATTTTCAATTTTAGTAATACTTATGTTTAATTTTTTCCATGTTCTGGTTGTCTACGCAACTCATGGTGTCTGAAAATGTCACTTTTGGACTATACTAACGATTATGCAGAACAAACACTGCCACATTTTGATCAACCATTGTAAGTAGTAAGCAAACTTAACGGTCTTGCATTGTCCCATCAGGTTTCAATTCAAAAACAATAATTATTATGCTTAAAGTATTTTTATCATGTTGGTTTAAGCATCATGCAATTTAAAGCCATTTTATCGTAAGCGCATAATAAAATAGGGGACTGTGCCAATATTCTGCCCGTCCTTTCAGGTTTAAACCGAAGGTTGTGTTCGCAACATTTTTTCGTCCTTTCTAGGTCTGTGCAAACTGAGAGTATCCTGTCCACGCAAAACAGTGATATTCTATTCAAAATTATTCTTGACGAGTGCCGAGTAAGATGAAGTTTACGACATTATTCCCATCCTTCCCGGCATTCTAATTGCACATATATTTATTCACCAATCTTTAAAAGTACCAGATGCTCCTTTAGACGTAGCACAGCAAGGCGATTGTACGCATTTGTTAGTCGCCCTGCAAGGAACCGAACACTGAGTGTTAGCTTACACCGAATAGACATGGAGTATGGTGCAGAACCACACACGTTATAAATGAAATGTGCGACAGAACATCGTGTCAGCCGCTGGCAAACAGCTGGATAACAATGGATAGGACGGTGATTGACGTTCAGATGTCAAGGTTTCCACAATACCGAAGCTATATACGACATAGGATTTGCAAGCCTTGTGGGCGAATGTTTCTATCACAAATGAGTAGAAACTATTTTTTTAATGTTGTTGGTTAGTGCCACTATAGGATAGCGCAACTTGGCTAAAATATTGTGCAGCCGTTTAGATTTTCAGGCTATTAGGTTGCTTTGAATGTGTGAAAGAACTTGAAACTCTGCCTGTCGCAGTGGCGCAAAAACAATTTCCTATATGCTGCAAATCACGTGCCGGATAGGAGTAAGGGAGTTGCAGCATAGTCGTTTATCTATTCATGTGACTTCACTTGCACATTTCCTAATTGTCGTGCTTATTATATTTTCCTTGTATCCTAAGTATTTAAACCTCACTATTATTAGTTATCGTTCAGCTTTGTTCGACAGATATTTAGCATATAATTTCGACTCATACATAAGCGCAGTGCACGCTTCCCGACTGCTTGATAATTATACGCTATTAACTGCATGCAGGCGATTAAATTGCAAATCAACTTAGGAGGCTGGAAAATGCTTTCAAACCCAGACTTTTGTAATTTGTACGCGTTTGGACCGAGTGAATAACACGACGAAAAATGTGCCATCAATCAGAATGATAAAAATCCTGTGTCTTAGCCTGTGACTTTGAGATGAAAGTGCTGCTGCACCTGGGAAATTCAGTTATTAAATTAGACATTCACGTTCGTAAATGAAATAGGCTAATAAGCACTTTAATATAGATATATTGAATATTGAATCCATACAAATGATATCTTCTGGTCAGACGCGGCCTACCACGGCTGCAATTCTATCGATTGATCGCAGTGAAGAAGTAAGTGCACCCAAAAGCTCTACGTTTTATGACATCCCAGTTGTCGCAAAACATGTTCTTTCAGTTACAAATGGTTTATTTGACAAATCAAAATCAGCAATAATAAGGTCATCACTAGCAAATGGGAATCAAGATCAAATAACCACGTCAATTCCATGACTAACAACTCTCCTGCATTCCTGAGAGTATTGTGTCAGTTAGACGAACTCGTTTCAACGCAGCAAAATATGAACCAATCAGCGCATAGGTGAAGTATGCAAGTATGCTTGCAGCAAGATAGACACTTGTCTCTTTAGTTAAATCCGTGTTCTTCTGTTTGCGTTATGCCACAACATCCCTCGCGTTTTCGGGATCAGCCTCATCGGTGTCGCTGAATATTCTTGCGCCCACCGCATCGCGTGATATCTGTTGCCCCTGTCGTTGTGACCTATCCGTAAGGCGCCAAGTTTTTAGCTGCAGATTCACTTTCCCGTTATCGGTGTCGCCTCAACTGCCCTCGGTTCATTTTAATTACCTTCCATCCGTTACTGACTTACTAACATCTTTCTCCGACCTTTGCGTTAAATAAAAGGTTATTTTATTTTTCGCTAACACGCGGTAGTGTTTGGATCCGCGCTTCATCATTTAATGCTAGCTCCGGAAACGTCCGGGTGCTACAGTCGTAATATCTTTTCTGTTCTGCCATCCGTTTAGTTAATCCCCCATGCAGTTGCTCATGTGATCACAATACAGGTTGTAAGAGTTCAGCGGACGCAATCATTAGGGCTATTTAACCTCTACCGTACAAACGTTGCAGTGAACTGAGACCGATGCTCAGTGCTGGCGTGTTGCGAATTTCCAACAGCATTAAATAACTATCCAAATGCTTGGATCCAACCTTTGACAACAGCCACATGCCTTGTTTAACAGTCGCCCGTTCTACTGGCCGTCGCACACGCTCGTTTGTCCATGCGTAAACTCCCACTTGGTTGCAAAGTTTTGGGAGGAAGCGACAGCAAACTGTGTGTCGTTGTCGGAGGTCAGTTCCTCTAGTATTGGATGCCTAGCAAACTGATAGCTAAGCATGTATATGACTGTTTACGTGATGGTAGCGGTGAGGGTATCGATATCGAAGTAGTTACTGTACTCGTCCAACATAACTAAGTAGTCTTTCCCGTTGCCACAGAACAAGTCCATCTGGTCACATCCGACGTTGCTCTATATTTGGCTTATGCAAATAGCCCAGCACTGCTGGGTCGAAGTGCCATGGTTGCTCTTAACGTAACAGCGCATTACGTGGCTCAAACCTTGGACGCTTAAGCGTCTACATCCTAAGTTGTTCACCGAAACATGTGGCCAACCTTCGCCGGAGAAAGACAAGTGCTCGCATGTGTCTGGTCCTGTAAAAATGGCACCAATTCCTGTTTGGTCGGAGGTGTAGAGTGCGTAAAAAACACTTTCCTCGTGGACGAATGCAAAGTCAACGTCCGACAATTGAACGCGCTACCATGCCCCGAAATGGGACTCAAGGGACCTGAACGACACCCTGCCTCTCAGTTCAAATGACAGTGCTGATTTAAAAGCAGTGACGATGTGCGGGCTAACTGATTGCTCTACGTGCGCAAGTGCGCCCAGCTCGCGACTGATCGGTTGCACGCTTGTCGGTTGATCACTAATACCTATCACTACTGCAAAACGATGAGTCATTAACCAGAATAAATGGTTCTAAATACGTCGTAGCTTTGTTCCGTTCACCGTTCGTATGTGTTCGTGGTACCGCTTCAGAGAGCAGGTTGCGGTTATGCCTACTGCGTCTACTGGTAAACAACAAGTTTACTGTTAAACAACAACACCTGGCTCACCGCTCTACTGAATCAGGTCTTACGTGGCGAACTGGGGTTGATGCCACGTCTACACCTGAATGAACACAAGCAACAAGCCGTGAGCACCTGTCCCTCAGTGTCACTGCGGATGTGTACCGTGGCCGCTGGCGTGCACGTGTCAGCGATGTATCTAGGGCAAGACGTACGTTAGAATTTGCCTACACAGCATGCGTCATGCGCGAATTGATGAACAAAATCGGCTCATATACTCAACCAAATTTTGGTCTGCGCCAGTATGATACTACGCTTGAATGTGTTGTCCGCCTCAAGATTCCCATTCACCTCAGTATTTACCACGATTGAACAGGTCGTTGGGTGAGGAATTAAATGTTACCGATGCCGCGGAATAAAGTAATATACAAGTATGATAATGCAGGCGCGTTGTGCATCAAATATCAAGTGCTAACCACCCAGTTACGGGCGGGCTAAGGTGAAGGCTGGGCGAGCGACTTGTTAAAACCGCACTTCCTTATGGCTCAAGCGAACGTAACGAGTAAAAATCTGGAGGCGCATAGTGAGCCTAAACAAACATTTCTTTAAAGCTAGGGTTTTTCATTGACATGCCACTTAAGATTACAAATGCAGCAGTGTTTGCAGTGTGCATAACCGTGCACATATATGTAAAATTCGTTATCAGGTCAGGCGCATGCGGCTTCGTTTTCAATGCACTTGGGTAGGATTATGTGTGCGGCTGTTCGTAGCAGAGGTAGGCTTTCGTACACAGTTGCGTGAAATGTGTGTTCTCAGGTGCGATACCACTGTGGAACAATGCCGTCTGTTTTGACACAACGTTACTTAACACGAATAGGTGTTTGCAAAATATTGTGAGCTGTATTCCTGGACACGGTTTTCCAAATGACAATTTGTTAGTCTTATGATGAATTCTAGAAGCCAAAATAACAGTATTCACCTCAAGTGCAACTAGAGTGTTAAGTTGTGCAAAGGTAAATGACACCCGCAAATATTTTGGTCGGTAAAATCGGAATATCGACGTTTTCATAGGATTTCCTCTCCAAAGCTACGGTACAGCAAGCATCATGTGCACTTAAGGTAGCAGCAATAACCCGTTTGAACAGGTACAGCGCCAAATTTAAATGCTTCTAGGTATTAGCGATAGTTTGTTTTTACTATTAGGTACGCAGTTGCAGACGGATCAGCATTATTTAACTTGCGGTAGATTTAGCCCCATTTCAATGGCAATTGTCATAAGATCCGTAGGTCGTCTGCAGTTCTCTCTGCATTCACAGCGGTCCAATAATCCCGTAAATTAAGTAGCTTAGCCAACACAGCTTCAACAATTGCTTACAGTAGTTTACATGCAAGTTCCTTATTTCGCGACCTGGTTAACAATAAATTTCCCATTTAACGGCATATGTGTACATCATCCTTTTTCCTATGCCAATCATTTTGTTTCTATTAAATTAATACATAAGTTACGTATTCATGTTGAGATATGCTGTCACCGCTTAGGGACAGAGCAATGCTGACAGGAATGTGTACATTAAGATCGGCCACGTATGGCTGGCGGCAGCTGGTTTTCGATTTGCCCGTCACGGGGGACTCCCTAGGACAGCCACGCGACACCTGCACCAACAGAGCTATCATTAGTGGCATGCGCTTTACCAGCCGTAAATCCATCCGAACACCACATATACAATATATCCCTGAAGGAATAAACCGGGAAGCGTGTAGATGGCGCCACGATCCTTCGACGGAGCCGGCACACATTCGTTCAAGTAGCAAAGCAATAACATTCACGTTTATCTAATTTGAGATGCATTCGTAACAGACGTACACAAAGCTGGAGCTGGGACATGACACGCTGCACATTGCTCCATCCTTTGAGCCTAGCATAGACACGAACATTGTGAACCCCTTTTAGAAGCAACGAGTGGCAGTCTCCTTGGACAAACAATCAAGGTGGAGGGTATTAGATGAGTAGGCAAATTTTCAACATTCACTTCAAGAGGCAAAATCCACATCCCAAACCAGAAATGCGTCATGCCATACAGGCATTTCAACACGCAGATCATCTGCAGCAATTATGTAAACACGTACTAGCTTAACTGAATTATTCTCCTTGATTAGTTATATGCATTGGAACGAAAGCAGCTACTTTCCAACAAGTGCTCCGATGATAATTAACAAGTAAACTGACTCGTCTCCTCTTCGATGTTGAGCCCACATAGTGATAATGATGATTAAATAGCCTGCCTAAACTGAATCAATCGCGACAACATATGATACAGCATCAAGCGTTAGAAGACGATGCACTACACTCCGTCGTCAATTGTCGCTTCTGCAGCCGGCGTTTCTTTTCCTCACGCAATAATTGATTCTCCTACACGTGGGAAACCGCAATCTTGATAAATTCACATCATTCGTGCCGATAAATGGCCTTGATTTTAACACATGAATAGTGATCACTTTACCAGCACAGCGCAGCCACGATAATTCGTGGTACATTGCTTACCGCCTTTGCCGTTTTACATTGACAGCAAGGCGTAACTCTAAAATCAGTAAACATCTCATATTCAAACCGCACGGGTCTCACCATGTGGTGCATCGCAGTTACCAAAGCGCTTCCGTCGTGTTTCCATAATTCAGGCAGGATCTTGTAATCACTGGCGCACTTGACATTTTGTGGTTAAGCAATTACTCTCAGCGTCTCATCATGTGTCGGTTTGTCGGCAGGGCACATCATCTTATATTGATGTTGCAGCTTAAGGCTACCCTGGTCTTGGAGCCTAAACTTCCATCATTCACTCTACTCTTTGGGCTTGTCTGGTCGCACTCATTGTTAGTTATACATATTAACATCGATTATGCGTAATGCTACGGAAGACACAATAATAAATGTTTGCCTCACCAAATTTTCGTTTTCTTACTGCGCTATTCAAATTAATATATGCTTGCAATTTCATGACCCTGCCTAGATAGGAGTACCTCACAATTTCGAGAATAAATAGGTTTATTTATTTAAGTATGTGAAATTGGTCAACTCATCCTCTGCCTCCGTGGTCATAAGACATACGCTTATGCGACAGTAACACGAGCATGTCTATTGTGCGATGAAAGACCACTCTGGTCCGAACTATTTCAAACAGCTTCTCCAAATCTGTGAACGGGTAAACTATTATCGAGGCATTATTACTCTTTTACGCGCCGTATGCAAAGCATTTACCACTTTTCAGACTACGTTCAACTGGCTTTCTCGAATTCTCAACATGCAAAGTTCAACATAGCGCTGCTGGTTCAAACATATCCAAGTTCGTCGCTCTATCTTACAACTACTACCACAGACGCTGTCATCAATGGAGCTCTGCAATCATTACTCGACCAGCATTGAATACGTCCGGTATTCGCTTTAAATATTTTACAGGCTACAGTATGTCAGTAAAGCATCTTCAGTAGGGAACTGCTCGCTGGCGAACTAGGAATCCTACATTAGTTTACTATTCCGCATATCATTGTTCTACAATATTAACCGATCACAAGTCATTGATCTACGCAAACAATCATACAATGGACAACTATTCTCCGCGCGAATTTAGACACCTAGACTACATCTCTCAGTTCATGACAGACGTATGACATACCTCAGACACGCTCAAATTGGTCTAGGAAGTTCTATGACGGATACGTCAGTTCATCTTAGCGCCTGTGATGGACATCGATCTAGCCGTCATTGCGGTTGCCCAACAAACTGATCCTGAGAGAGATAAACGTTGACGCGACACCCGGTGTATCTACGTAGGGTTTCCCTAACAACTTCTGGTGGGAGGACTATTGGTGATCATGAACATATATTCCTTCAACCGTTTATCTAGGAATGTGCCGACTCAACCCTACATTTAGGGATGGAATTGAATCACTGACCTTTTGAGCAGGATTCGTGAGTACCAGCCAGCGGTGGGCAGCAAGTATTCGCACTTTACTTGCCCTAATAACCTAGAGCTATGGAATGTTGTGCAGGTCCCTTAACATTCCACGGTTACGCAACATCCTGTATACGCTCTTGTACTGGCCTAATCTGTGCCTGCTGTTCATTATGTAGTCATTGTTTCATCATTCGTTGTAGCAGCTTGTCACCCTTAGAAGTAAGTACTTAGCGTGGTCGCACGCTCCATTTTCGCCAAACATGTCTACTATGTTCTATACTCACCAAAGTTACACTTGGGCGACAACTAAGGAATCGTGAAAGTAGGTGCTTCATACGTTATGCACCACAGACCCTTTGTTCGGAGACATAAGAGTCTACAACATCTTGCAGCGACTCTTAGTTTTCTTTCGTCACTGTCTGTAATATTAGGTCAAGATTTGCCCGCCCTTCTTGGTCCGTGACAAGCTAAGGCTTGAGAAGTTTGTGGGGCAGACGTGCCCGAGGGTTTGCTTAGGCATTCAAAGCACTATTGAAGGCTTTGATGCTAAATATAATGTATCGAAATTAACCCTGAGAATGCCTTTATGAAATCGACATCGCCATCAAAGCTTCGATATGCGAAGAAACGATGTAATGCATGAGTAGATCTGAATCGTTTGTATAACTTTGTATGTATATTGGTAGCCATTTAATATTGTAATTCTTTGATTATGATTAATTGCAATGTAAGTGATGTTAATTTAAGGAATTTTGTCAGGATTCGTCAAATCTTCAGGGTATGGAAAAAGGTTCCTTCTTTGGGCATAAACTTTCGCACAGTATATTCAATTCAACTTGTCAACAGCACGAATTTTGCAATTTCAGTGTCATTTGTTTGCCATAATATTATCAGATAAAAATTACAGTTATAAATCAAGCAAAACCAATGCAGTTACTAATGGAAACATGATCTTTTAGATTAAATAGTACGCAGCAGTTTACTTGCAAAAGAAGTATCTGTAATACATCGCAAATGAATTTTCCCTCACTGCGGGGGTCAATGTTGTAGGCACAATAGATGGTTTCTGAAATATGAATTAAAGTTTCAAAGATATCATTTAAAGTAAGACGTTCTTACGACTTGCACAATCATCAAGCAATCAGCTTACTAAACAAGAAAGGGTACTTTACACGTTGTGAATGCGCATTTACGGAAAACGCTATAGAAAATCCACCATGGTAACCTTCCAATCGCAGCAATTTCACATGTTTTTCTTGATATTAAACTAAATCTTAATTTACTGCACCTCTATCATTTTACAGGAAAAACACGTAGACAATTCAACGAACAAGAAACTATATGGCTTGGCGTTGTACCACTAATACATTTGCCTTGTTTCATCCCAGTACTTTTCATTGTTAAGTGTAAAAGTGGTGGAAGAAATTCGTAAATCCACCTTGCAAAGGTGCAGTCATAGTTGATTAACTTGGTGCGATTCTCGCGTGTTGGTAAAGAGATCATTGAAATTGTATTCTGAATATACCAGGTAAACTCACATAGCTTTTATAAAGTAGGTTTACTAGTGTACTGCACATCGATAATGATTTTAATAAAGCGAATCAAATGCAGGCCAGATTTTGAGCAAACTACAAGGAAAGAAAAACAAAACAGTACATTAGGAATATTGCATTATCTTATACATATCACCTTGTATAATAGCACTTAGTAATTGTAAGCATCTAAATTTTAACCTTCAAGCAGCTCACGAGTGAATTTTTATGTTTCAGGTGTGTACTACAACGGCTTATTGCTAAACGATCTGGCAGCTGGACTTTACCACCAATCGTTTGTCAAGGTAACGTTTCAATTCGACTGACGCCGAGAAGTCCATTCACGTGGTAAGTGAGACAAAATAAAAAATGCCCATAAACTTGCCGACGTCCAAGTGAAGTGGTTTACTTAAACTGATACGGAATAATCACACATTCCAAAAGACCAGGAATAGTTATTATATGAGAATAGCTAAAGTTAAAAGTTAGATTTCTTATCATGGCATACAAGCAGCTAACTACCTGCGATAAAAATTCAAAAAAATATTTGGAACAGTGAGCAAGCCTTACTGAAAATTCTATGCCACGTATGTGCATCACATATTCATTGTTTGGCGTGATACTCAATGCACGGCCATAAAACAAAATTAGTAGGGCTAAGAAAATTTTAAGAATTCCTGTTCTTGTTTAAGTTTGACAGTATACATTATTGTCAATAGGAACTATTCTTCGTGATCGAAATAAAAAGACGCTTTTTTAATCCAATGTAAATAAACAGGCTGGCAATTTGTCCGCAAAATAAGTAAAGACGTTCTAATGTTAAACGACTATGTACTCATCTTGCGGTTAGACAGTAATAACGGGATGTGCCTCGCTTATATTAGATAAATTTTAAATGTTGGCATGAAACACCATCCATTCCACTATGTTTACTTGAAACGATTCAAACATTATATTTATTTTGTTTGATATAGCGAAGAGATAGGTAAGCATTTTCGACAAATAACAAATGAGATCATTGTAAATTTTGCTAGTCTCTATATTTGTCAAATCACTATACCAAGTTACATGGGGCGCAGAATATAAACCAGTAAAAAGGTTCGTCATATTTTAAACAATAATTGATATACTGTGCACAAGTTTGCCAGAAATAAAAACATGATATTGTAAACTAAAGCTTGGTATAGTCACAAGCATCAAATGCTGCCGCAACAAAAAGTTTAATCTATCTATTAAGTTCAGGTTTAATATAGAATGTAATATGAAATACCAGAAATTGCCAGCTATTATTTCCATTATGGTAACCATTATAAATTTGCACAGGGGTTGTTAAATATAAAACATATATAATGCATTTCCCTAACGTTATAGCTTCTCCGTCCATTGTCACTTTTCTGCGTGTACTGTAACTTATTGTGAAACCAAAACTCTGAAAGGCTAAGCTCTTTAACCCAAATTTACCACATAATAACTTCGTGGAATGCGAAGTTAACCTATTTGTTTATTCTAACTTTCATGAGTACCGATGCCAAAAATATGTAGTACACTTGTCTACCGTCAAGCCTATTAAGATTTTGTATTCATATAAATCTTGTAATTTATTGTAGGGTTTCAAACATCCAATACGGACAAGTAAAAAATAGTTAATTTGACTGGCAGCACTGGGACCAGCAAAATGTTTACGCGAAGTACGGCTCCTCCAGCTATTCGGAAATTAGCAATTATCAAACGCATCGGCTTTTGGTAGATCAATCGCAAAGACTTGGTACGCCAATGCATATGGTCAATTGGACTGCAATCAATCCGCCATCAAGACAACAAACCTCAGATTTAGTTGAAGTCAACATATGCTTATCTTCTGCTTAGCTGGTGCCGGATGTGTCATGCTCTGTTCGATAACCCTGCTGGTGTTTCGACTGCACATGAGCTGCAAACGCTGCTCGTCACAACGTTTACAAATTCCGAAACATGACATGGAAGCATACAATCGACGTTACCAAGAAACAGGAGATGAAAAATCATTGCAATCAAATTCATCAACTTCCCAACTTGAAAGGAATTATACCACAAGTTTTCCATCGTATTGCAAGTTTAAACAATGCTGTTGTCTCAACCTATGTTGCGGGAACAAAACATGGTTGTTTCCCGCTTGACCATTCCACCCGTTCTACGATGGCAAAGCGGACAAAACATGACCGTGTTGTCCCGTTCATATGACGTTTCCAAACCACTTGATGTATGTGAGTCAGTCGTATTCGCCATCTGAAAGGCAGCCTGTGGAGATGAACACAACTAGACCAGACCTCACAAATGTCTACACCAATGTGTTTCAGGAGAGAACAGCAATTCGAGATGACAGTTGTGTTGCTCATTTAGCAACTGTAATTGCTGAGCAAAAAAAGCAAACATAGTGATATTTAAATCTAGGTGACTTGCCTCTTATTCAGTAATCCAATAAGAAATTCATATATGAGTTTTCAGTTACTTAAATAATTAGCCATCTGACTGCTTCAGGTAGCACATTAATAATAATTCACTACATAAAGGTAAACTTAAGTAATCTTCTTTTAGCCGATGTGCTTTACCAGAACTAACTGACAATCAACTATGTTCCAAAGTAACGTGACAATAGTCGATAAAACACATAAAGCAATCGCCCAGTTATTCGTTATTTCCATTCGCACTACGCGCAACTTTTCTAAACTGCTCAAGTGAAACATACACAATTCTATGTGGCTTGTCTTTCATAATAATTCATGCAAGTTTCACCCCATAGCTTCTCTTTTGTCCGTCGGTTAATAAAACCCAATAATTGCAGTTGTTCAGAGCTAGACACCTTTTGCCAACCTTTGTCACCACCATGGTTGACAATATTTCGGTCATTCACTTTGACATTTTGCCGAAACAGTCATCAATTAACATGAGGACAATTAAGGGAAAACCGAATTTTTGTGCACTTCCTTAGGTTCCAGTTATAATCAACGGATGGCCTGAACCTTCTCGAAGTATTAAAACTTTCTTCATTTTTTAGCTTACTCTTGCAGCTATCTTTTAAAGAAAGTTCGCAAGACGCGAACAAGTGGCTTTTCCTAGCTGAATTGGATGTAGAATTGGCTGAGGATCTAAAGATGTCATTGCATATTAGCAGCAAAATGACTGAAGCTCATTGGTTTATACCGGAAGAGACAAAATGCCATCAGGACACTAGTCGATTGAGTTATATTTGGTCTGCTGGAATACCCACGCTAACCATGACCATTGTAAATTGCCTGGAGATCGGTATGTTCTTAGACAGTAAAGCGTTTTAAAAACATAGTCAAATTTATATTTATATATGATACCGGGATACATATAAATAGCAAGTAATAAGTTGTCTCACTGATTCAGCGCGATCATAGCAGTTTGTTTTCAAGTAATAAAACATTAGTGGAAAGAAGTTAATGTTTTCAGAATGACGGTGCTGCCAATGTATTTTTGTTACAAAACACTGAAGCCATGAGCATATTCCTTAATTCGTAAGTGGTAAAATAGTTCACAACAAAATGCTAGCAATAACAATTTCGTCTCAACCTTATATACTCAAACACAGCTTAAGTAATCCAAGCCAAACCGTCAAACTAGAGGTTGCTTGTGGTTGTACACCAACTTCTAGTTATTGTCTCTTAAAGGGCGACTGTATCATGACCCTAACTTTCGCCAAAATTGGTAAGCGATACCCTTCGGTTTTGCAAGTAAACATCAGTACTGACAATTTATGTACACTGAAGGTCTACTCAAGTCATGGTAACAGTAGAATGTCGAAAGGCTACCGATCAAATCGAATAGCTCATCGTATTTTGCGCAGCTTACATTAGCTGGAAAACGAGCATGGATTCGACATTTGGAAGACCATCCGGGAATATGACTTCCTAAGCAGCTTATACTTGGATAACTTCCAATTATCATCACCCAATGTATATTGAAGCTAGACAAGTACATAATCTGAACGGTAGTGTGTAATTTCTAGACAATATCACCATCAAATTCCGTTACAGCTATGCCTAAGAAGACAGCTCTCGCAAAGCGGAATTAAGCACGATCAAGCAGCAAACCATCTAAGGTGCTATTGTAAACTGTCCGAGAACCAATTGCATGGGGATTGCCATGTTCAGTCAATATTTTCCGAAGAAGCGAAAGACGACTTTTTTGTGACTATTGCGCTTCGTCTATTTTAAAACTACAAGTTGAGCCTAAATTCTTGTTTCCCATTAAAGTGCGCATAGAACTTTAAAATACGTTGGACCAATTTCGCTTCCATTCTTTAAGGGAATTGAACTGCATGCACGCATTTCGCATATCGGTGATTAACACATGGCTATTTAAACATCGAGTTCATATACATGAGCTAATAAAATGGGATGGTTAGTAACTTCTGTTTTATTGTGAGTGAAACGTGACTTTATGTAAAACAGCCTTCACTAAACGCAACAATTTACTCTTTAGCGGAGTATCTGTTACAAGTCTTAAAAACGGCTTCTTCTTCCGGGCATTAAGCTTTTTTTTAACTCAATCCACTTAGCAGGTGGAGCACATGTGATATTAGATATTAGGATGTGAGCCAGCTCGAACGTTAACGCCAATCCCTGCCTGTTCATTTACAATCTGGGCCGTTAACATAAAATTGACTGCATTTGTAACAGCTCACTAGCATAGCCGTCAATGGCGTTCTCACGATGGCTTATGGACAAGCTCTTGGATTGGTGCGTTCTTGGCCGCGCGCTAACTCTGCTCTCACATAGTCTCCTGTGGCTATCTACTATATAATCACGCATTCTAGTGCGTGGGCTATTTCGAAGAAATTTGACAAGCGCTAACTAGTGCATTCCACTACTTAGATGTAACTTATGTGGATCATAATCATTTACCAGTTCAAAAATCTAGCAAAATTGTCATGTTCTAAGTGTGAAACTTCATCAAACCAGAGGATTTCTAGGATCATTTTGGTATCATTCGAAAGAATAATCTAAAGACTCTTAAATAACCATGCGATAACGCCTGCATGTTGTAGCATAACAAAGTTACGGGACATTAGGCATTGTTTAGCTATTATAAATAGCGTCAGAGACAATGGAAAACTCTTGTCAGCACCCTGCTTACATTGCCGGGTATTGCGATGATTTCAATATATGCGTTTTGCTTAAAGACGATTGCGAGAAGATGGTCAAGATCGGGTTTCATATTCCATCTGCTCGAACAAATTCCATGTCAACTACCAGTTTAGATTGATGAGCAGCAGAGCATACTCATTTTGTTCTGAACAGAATGAATAACGTCCTACTAGCTATGATGCTAAATGCACTGTCCCGGAAATATGATAGCCTGGCAGATGTGGTCCAGCACGTTATAGGCACCAAAAGAACTTCACTAAGAACGATCATGGCAGAAAGATGGCTCAAATGTCTTCCCACAGATTTCCGCTGTAAGCTAGCTCAACAACGCGGGATGATAGACCAATATGTTACTCCTGTTAACAACATTACTACTTCAAAACTACACAGCCTTTCCGAACACTTCTCCTCAAGACCGTTCACCACAGTTTCTCCAATCCTACTTACACTCCAGGTTTTCCTGAATCCCAGAAAACATGACAATATCTGTGGCAACTGAGACATAGTTGCATCTAAAAGTATTCCAAAATCAGCTGCAGAATGTTTGCTGCGACAATGAAAACTAATGCGAGAGACAACGCAGCTGTGATGCGTAGCAAATCATTCGCCGTTCCAACCACGACCGATTCTCCGATGGGAGACGCTCAGAAAAGTATGGTGTCCTGTCAATAATATGTACCAACGTTGCTGAGTCAACACCGTATTCTTTAAAGGAGAAACAACTGGATGACTTTACCCCAGTACCAGATTAAGCAACCTGCTCGGTACTCCAAATAGGCTTTCCGAATTGACGGGCAACATAGGTCACCCAAATAATAAGCATTATAGTAAAGCTAGGCTTCTCCTGATTGTATTAAACCATTCTGATGAGGTGGAAGCGGTGTTGCTTTCAACAGCTCGTATGAAGTACGAAAGCTGTTTGATCTGATTCTCACTTTACGTTACATGTAAAGAATGCAAGCAAGCGCCTAATGGCGACATATTAAACACTTTTTTCTCCGCGTCAAGCAGTCTCATGATCAGAACAAATTCGGAGCTTAAGCTCAAAACTAGAAGCAGTGACGTCATATTCGTGATATTCTGCTATTGGATGGCGTTGTGGCCACTTCTCTCTCAAGATTGTCAAGATCAGCAAGCCCCGAAAAGTGTGTCCTATGATAATGAAGGTTGGGCCACAAACTAGGCAGATGGCAATTAAGCTACATTAACGACGGTAGTCACATATTAACAGACTGAAAACCGATCTCCGGTTCAAAATTGCAGACAAAGGTTTCATCTGTATTAAAGCATCAAAACAACTGGCAAACCAATGTGGAATAGCATCCAAAAATCACAATGGTAACAGGTCTAAACACAGTTATGTTCTTCCTATACAATCAAGCAACCGCTCTGCATGCATAGTGCCAACTGTGTTGACAGAAGGGCAAGTTACGATAACCTAGAACCCAAGCGCAAGCGACTGGCTGCTAATACCACCAAACAACGGCC
Organism: Dicrocoelium dendriticum; assembly: GCA_944474145.2. Taxonomy (NCBI): domain Eukaryota; kingdom Metazoa; phylum Platyhelminthes; class Trematoda; order Plagiorchiida; family Dicrocoeliidae; genus Dicrocoelium; species Dicrocoelium dendriticum. The sequence continues at coordinate 9,583 of CALYDF020000652.1, read as the reverse complement.
ACCGGCCGACCATATAACCGTCGACGCAACCTGTCATCGTAACCAACTTGCTTTCAGATCGCCGCAGAGAGGAGAAATACTTTCGTAGTTTAGGTAAATGCCCAGGGCCTCCTAAGCAAAATCGCTGAGCTTCGTTTGCGCTAGGCAACTAACGGTTGGGACCTTATTTCCAAAACAAAGACTTGGGTGTTCTTATTAGTTACAGATGTCGTGAGCGCAATTCAACGATGCACACTGTTCTGACATGATCGTCAAAGCAGGGGCTGTGGTATGTTTATGCCCTAACAATACGTTTTACAAGGTGAATCATTGGATGATCCAAAGCAGCGGGTCACCGACTCGTATTGTATCGTTTGCTTCACAAATACAATGACAAGTGCTTCGTGGCGGTCGTTAATTGCCCTATACCAACCAATCCATAATAGGCTTTCCGCCTAATATTAACACAAACAGAATGCAAACTCCCGGCTTGCAACCAAGTTCATATCCTGACGGTTGCAACAAGCACAATCAGGACGCCTCGGCATCCCGCAGCGAAATCAGTGTGACCGAAGTGCAGGACGTTAGTATACGTATTCCGCGCTATAAAGCCATCAAGATGTCTACCAGGTACAGAGCTGATAAAAACCATAGGTATTAGACCTTCTATGTACTAATGATAAACTGATGTTTGATAGAACCTCAATAGACAGCACCACTACGTCTGCTCCCCTGAAAACCTAGAGGAAGGGACTTAACTGACAGAAACTAAATTACCCTACAACCTACTGAATGATAAATGTGGGGCGTGTGATTTGGAAATCCTCTCAGCACCTAGATTCAGTTTCTTGAAATCTTCAGCAAGTTGAGCGCAACTACTTCGGAAACCAAGTGTGTTCATTCCACCAAATCACTGTCATGAATCGGAACTAGAACATAAACACCTAGATCAAAAAGTAATGCAGCTTGGCTCAATTACATAACCCATTTTGGTCCTGAAACCCAGAGCGACTAGGGGATCCAGCACAGCCGTAAGGACAAAATGGCTCAACGACAACATTTGCTTTGTAAAGTTAATAAAAATCCCCCGTATAATCGTCACAAGACTATTTCCACCACCTAACGAAGACAGTCGGATGGACACAGAGCGCTGAAGAAGCAGCCAAACGCTCTAGGGTCGCACTGTACCCCGACCTTCCAACGAACAGTTCGGCAAAGTTACATGAATGGATGCCTAACCCCAAGTTCAACATTTAATAACATAGCTTGTACTGTAAACTCTCTATTGAAAATTTGCTGTTTTTGCACATCTACCGTTCTCTAGGAATCGGTGACATCCGCCCGAGCGCAATAAGGTAGCAGCAGCTACGATGAACGAGCCATTATTTCATTTCTTCCAAACTTTCTTAGATGAACGAACGTGCACACCAAAAAGATAGATGGTCGAATAGCGCTAATTTTTAAAACTGGCAGTTGCTCGAAACCCGCCAACCGTCGTTCAGTGTACTCCTATGCTTCAAATTTGATAGAGGCGATCTTTGTTAAATCTTTGGTCGACCAATTAGAATGCTACAACATCAAAGTACCCAAGCAGCACGGTTTCTGTCAGCACCGTTCATACATAGCCAACAAAGTGTTGGCATGCTGTATTAGGCCAAAGTGGCCGATGAAGGTAGAGGAACCGAGGGCATTTACCTCGACTATACCAAAGCTTTCGACTGACTGGAAAACCTAATTATGCTTTACAGGATTAAATGCTATGGAATGAAGTATTCACTAATTGAGTAGCTTAAGAAATGTTCGCAGCATCGGTGACTGCAGCTTAGATTGTGCTTGCACTATCTGCTCCGATACATTTCAAAGGTGGCATTACTCAATCGTCAATATTTGGACCGCGTCCATTGTTCATATTCATTTACCAGCTTAAGTTTTTGATTGCATTACCGAACAAGAAGATTACGATGTACCCCAGGGAGACATGGACAGGGTGTATGAATGGTCACCACACTAGTTGCACCCGTTTAATTCGTCTAATTATAATGTGGTCAAATAAAGTCACAAGAAGATCGTCATTTACTAGCTAATATAGTATGTCCTGCAAGTAGTCAAATATGAGCACCTAATTAAGTGTAATATTAATGGTGTCTTTGGGTTGTTTGAAACAAACAGAGAAGGCGTCAAGGACTAGAAACCAACAAGTTGTCGTGCTGCGAAGTGCATACGAGCGGTTTTTACCTTTGTCTGTTCTCAGTTGCTTAACACCTACCTAAGGGCTAGTGCAGAATAGGCAAAAGCAAGTGTCAGCCCTGTCATAATCAAGATCTTACAGAATATGAGACATCAAGAATGTCAAACTGTTGTTCTATCTACCATAAAATATTAGGATGACTATTCCAAATTTTTACAATGGCTGTTATCTGCACCCAAGTGCGAACTTATAATGACCTACCAGATTTTAAGGAAGTCCAATCACGTATACCGCCAACTACAGCAACTCAGTCACGACCTGAATCGACGGGTTACCAGATCAATTTGACCACGCAATACGGTCGGCAATATTGTCCTGCAAAACTTTTCTCTTTCCCTGTGTGCCATCTATGGAACGCTTTCTCAATTTCGTCGTTTTCACTACACTTTATTTGTGTTTAAAATGTACCTTGACATTGACTTAACCCGCTTATATTTCGAGGTATAGCCTATGCACATTGACAGAGGATATAATGAGACGAAGTTTGCACAACATGTACCAAAATATGCGAATGAAATTTGTTTTGTTATGATTATGTCTGAGTGAACACTGTGGTGACTCCACCAAGAGGAATTTTATGTTATAATCTTGGTTTCTTATCAGAATATTTTTCTCATTCTGTCATTCCTAAAGGACACGTTATTCATCCGCCTTTTTATCCGTAATATTGTATAGTTCCATTGCCCCAGGAGTTAGACCGTAACATTTTAAACATCCCTTAGCGCGCTTTGCCTCCCTTTCTTACTTAATCACTTATGCAACATCAAATTAATGTTAGCGATTTTGCAAGATCTCTTAAGTGGCTTCAAGTGTAACTTGCACTCAAGCGTCCGATTTCAGCCTCTATAAAGCTGATGCACCAAGAGGATCTTGTAAGTTCCTTAGTTCTATGATTTAAAACAGTGTCCAAAGTTTGCAAGGCACTTATCCAAGATTTAGCTTAGGAGGAATAACTTCCATTATCTTTCGAAAAACAAAGTTTCTTTTTAACAGAAATAAATCTTCAATGCTTATTTCAAAATATTTTGAGCAGATGGTTAAATGTAATTTCTTGAAATAGTTTTTTTACATTTTTTTATTCGTAAGATACATTGTGGATTTGCCATACGAAATGATTATGCAAAGCGCGTATCTTATTTAGCTTGTGCGTAAACGTGCTGCCGCATTGTACATACAAAACTTAGCTAGTTGCATATCGCAACGAATTGTAAACGAATACCTAGCATGCAGAGTTATATATTAAATTGTTACAGGTAAAAACTAGCCCACATTTATGCACAGAATACCGAGGATAGCTAATACTCAATTTTTCGAACTAGCTTTATGAATGCGACCTACGAATTGTACAATAGACGCGGGTTTGCTCCAAGTGTGTGAACCCTAACCGAAACGTCTCGGTACGTTACATAATGTATCCTCGTCTACAGATAAAACATACCTTATTCCGTAGTTTAAAAATATAGTATGTAAGCTATATTTACAGGCTACTATTTAAGCTTTCAGCGAATGTATGTGTATTAGCCCATAGCATAGTATGTTAGATATTTTGTGAATGATGACAAATTGGTTAATGTGACGTGTACAGTAGTTATGTAAACGGATGGTTACATTTTTATCATACTTCGTTATTTACAGCTGAAGTCTACCTTTTAGCATTACATGTGCCTGGTTTTGTATCAATTTATAGGCGTGTTTAATTAATTTATTGTAAGTTTTCTAGGTGTCTCCTAAAGTAAAGACACAACCGTGTTGATCTCCAGTTTTTAGCTGGTGTTCGCATATTAATCTGTAAAATATGTGACTTAACCCCTCGCGAGTTGCATAAATTGAAATTTTGTTAAAAGAAGATGTTAAAGGAGCAGAAATTGCAAGCAAGGTTGGTGTCAGCCGAGCGTCTGTATGTCGGCTTCGAAAGAAATTGCAAAAGCATTGATCCCATTCCCCTAAAGATTCCGGTAAATGCGGTCGCAGAAGAGAAACAACAGCTGGAGACGACTCAGTTCTACTAAGGGAACGCCTAAAGAATTGCAAAGCATCTAGCAGACAGCTACAAGGGATGTTGGAACAACGTGGTATTGCAGTTAGTTCGAGAACTGTAAGAAGGCGACTTTTGGATTTTAGACTTCGAGATTGCAGACCACTGAAGAAGCAAAAGTTGACCAAACAAATGAAAGAAAACGACAGGAATAGGTCAAACAGCTACAAAAATGGTCCAAAGAAGACTGGGAGCGGGTAACAAGCTGAAGTTTAATATCATAAGGAATTTTCAGAAAAATTCGGTCTACAATATTTTGCTCCGTTTGCTGCCTTTTTCTGTTTTTCGTTATCGGTGCTGTTCAGCGATGATTGCATCATTCGGTGCTCTGACCAGCGATCTATATATGTCCGCCGATCACCTGACGAACATATGAGGGAAGACTGCATAATTTAACGAGTCAAACATCCCACTCTGGTCATGATATGGAGCTATATGAACATCTACGGGACTGGTCGACTCTCCATCGTCCAGGGTGACATGAACCAGCAGCAGTACAAACAACTACTGGAGCACTAACTGATCCCTCAGCTATGTAAATGGTCAAAGGATAAAGGATTTACTGGGACACAAGACTTCATTTTCGTGTATTGCAGTGCACCATGTCACAAGGGGCATGAAGTCACCCTTTTACTTAAGAGTTGTGGTATAAAAGTGTTAGCATGACCTGGTAATAGCCCAGACAGGAAACCAATGGAGAATTTATGGGCAGTTCTAAAGCCAATATTGAAAGCAATTATTACAAACACACAACTACTCATTGAACAAATTGTAGCGACCTGGGCTCGCAGTGAAAGCATGCTTGAACTTTGTAAAAACTTAACCACTCCATGTCTTTGCGTGGTAACTCCTTGTAAATTGCCAAAGGATCATTTACGAAAAAGTAACCTTTATAATTTTCTATTTGATATATGTTATTCTTGGTAAATATAACAATTTTAGAGTTATATCATGTGATTCTTACGAGATTTCTGAAAATTTGTTAATTTAAAAGAATTTCTAATAATTTGGCTAATACTGTATATATATATTTATAGCATAAATTTATCCTCTTGATCAACCTCCAATAACATCATATTTTTGTTGAACCCCATACCAACAATCGCTTGGAATGCCGTTTATGCTGACGTTGAATAACAGTTAAAAATCTAACAAACGCATTGTGGTTACACCTGCTGCACTGATCTCCTTAAGGACTGTCGTAATACCAAATATATATTCGCTAAACTGCTTAGAATTACTTTATCTTTAATGCGTTTTAGTTGTTTGAGAATTATTATTACTAATGGGGATCAGCTGCAGGCAATTTGCAGTGGAATAACTCATAGTAAGGTAAGCTCAATATTCCGAACAACCTCCGCAATTGACCACTTCTATATTCTGACCACCTAAGTTGACCGCGTTTTCCATATATACCATTTCCACTTTAAATCGTAGATTTTTCAAACTACTTTAGACGCTTTGAAAAACACATCGGAAGTTTTGCACAACACATTGGAAGTTTTGCAAAACAACTCGGGCATTTTGCAAAGCAAATTTGCCGTTTCGAAAAACAAATTTTACACATTATTGTTGGCAGAAATCTATGAACTTGTTAGGCATGAAATGAGGAGTAAGGTGATTCGGCGATGTTCAGAGCAGATTTTGATCATGATAATGCAAACGAACTCTGTAAGCAGAAGAAGATTGTGCGAGCCCCTCTGTTGATCAGAAATGTCAACTTGATCCAAGTTGTAACCTTTACCTGTAGTGGTCACGTATTTTGTGTGGGTGTATAGGCGAACCTACGTAGCTGCACAAATACTGCGACAAACGCCTTGTGCTGCATGAAACGATCAACATGCGCGAAGGGAGACGAGTAAACGCAGCACCCATACTGCGACCGTACAAGCGAACGTCACTGGCACAGAACGACATCCTCACCAAGCTTGTTTTCGTCGAAGGAAAAACCACCTATGAGGCTGCTGATTTTGCTGACATCAACGAGTGCAGTGAAATAAATGAATAGATATCATCAATGCCTACACGCAAGTGAGCAACTTTACTCGGCGTAAATGTGGAAGAGACAACAGGAAGAAACGGGATCCCCATGTCATGCAGCGCGTTGAATCGACCGCTGAAGTGTGTCCGCAAGATACTTTGGTGCGATTGCAGCAGAGGCTGAGAGAGAACAGGATCCAACTCTCCGTGTCTACAGTCTTCAACGCAACCAGGAGGCTAAATATTACGTTTTAGGTAGTGCAACTGCTTTCTAGACCGTGTCAACTGTGCCCCACACTGTCGCAAGGCAGACGGCATACACTATCGACTTCTAGGTACACGCCTTGCAAAAACGCGGGAAAGACATCGTACTACTGGCCAATATTTGAATTAAAATCCCTAACCATGACCGAAGTAGGATCCGCTAGCGAACTCAGTAGAGTGTAACTGAATTCACACCGGTTCAACCTTTGCTCGCAGAATGAGCTCATTTACTCGTCCTGCTCGTTATACTTTGCTGGCAATTGGCCTGCTCACTATTCTTGCTGTGTCACATACAGCCCATTCAATTGACAATATAGGGCAGCTGTAGGGATGGCTCAGAGAGAATGGAATCCACATATCCTAGTTTACATTCTTCAACGCTCTGAGTTAATGCCGATGAAGTGCCACTACGAGCTGGACATTGTCAAAATGTCCACGACAATCGCATGTCCGCATGACTTCGCTCTCTACGTCTCTGTATTACACCTCCTCATGTTTGCTAACCCTGGCTGTTTGTCAAAGAAATCGCACAGTAAAATAATGAAAGTGTAATGAAAAGAATGAAATCGTTTAAGTCATAGAGAGGGTCAGTTGATGTACGGCTGACCGGATGCCGCGTTTGTCAACTTCAGCATCACATTAAGGACGCAGATGCTGTAGACCTGCTAAGTAACTATCCCACGGTTCTCTTGTATTATCGCAATTGGTGAATGCTTAGGTGCCGGGTTCATCCGAATGCTTTACACTGACGCTTATAACTTCGAAAATACATGCTGCACAAGGTTCAGCATGTACGAGTAGGGCGAAAGTAACTTCAGCTGTTAAGTGGCGCCCAAGATTCTCCGTAGGTCAGCTGGCACGTGAATGCGCGCTTTGTCCATTATGAGCCTTGGACCGTTTATTACCACTCTGCCGCGTAACCAAACCAAAACTTCATCCATGCAAATAGAGAACGTCGCACCACTGCAGGTGCCATCGCTGATCAATTTGTAGTGGACGATCCCTTGGTTATTCATTGTCACAATCAGCGTCAATATGCGGCCTCTAACTGTCGGCAAGAGAACCTGCGCGCGCTTCCCTTTTCTTGCGCGAGCCTGCGTCCGCCGCAGATGAAGATTGAACCCGATTTCATGTATGAAGGTGCATGCGTTTTTGTCCTTTGGCGCATGTATCTAGAAGTTCCGTGCGTAAACCTGCAGAATTTCGATGATTGTGGCACCGTTGACACGGTCTAACTCGTGGTTGCATTAGTTCAGTGTGATTTTATTCTTTTGAGTGCGTTGTTAGACCGTAGACACGGACAGGCGGAAACCGTTGTCTTTCAGCCGCTGCTTCAGCTACACCGAGGTATTCTGGGAACGACGTTCAGCAGTCTCTTCAACCCGCTGCAGCATATCGCGAGTCCACTTCTGCTGGTTGTTTCCTCTAAGTGGGCGCTGAGCAACCCAGTCTACTAGCCTGTAGGCATTGTTGCATTTTCTTGCCTACTTTAGCTGATATCACCGACTTAATCAGCCTCATGGGTGGTTTTGATATAAAGGAAAATAAGCTACGTGAGGTTTTCTTGCTACGCCAATAATGTTCGTCTGTATAGCCGCATTGTGGTTGCGTTCTCTCGTAGTTCTTCACCTAATTTAGTCGTTTCATGCAACACATTGCTAATAAAGCTATGCTGGATGCCATAGAGTTCAGACAGCGGGTAATGCTCTAATAACCGTGCAACTGCATAGCTTCGCCCACACACCCAAACAAACTACGCGAAGATCTCTGTAGTGATATGATAAATCTGGGTAAATAATGTTGATGTATGTGTGAGATACTGATGGTCATCAGAGGGGCTGGTACAATCGCCAGCGACTTCCACAATATTGTTGCATTAGCATGACCTCAATGTGGTCTACAAATCATCCATTCCCCTTATTCAGAGTTGCACCGGTAAGACAAAAAAGCTAGCGGCATTTTGTGAAGTTACGACCGGCTACACGTTTTCAGCAATCATGCAGCTGCATGTGTTCGGCCACACAGCACATTTTGGCAGATGGCAAGTAATGTGTATTAGTGGTCTACTGATCGTTTAATAACGAAGATTTGCCGATCCTCTGGATTGGATGATTGCATTTAGATGGCTTTCCCAATCCAAACTCTTAGCATAGCAGAGACATTTCCAACCACGATCACGGTGTTCTCAGAGCACGTGCAAACCTACCCGCAGCATTACGTTAATGTTATAGTTGAAAAACCAAAATCTCAAAAGAATTCGGCAGGTGCTGTCAAAGGCACATTTCTCTTTACTGGGTCGTCGCCCGTTAAATCTTAACTGCCACTGATGCCTTGGTTAGTTTACAATTGTATGGCCTGTGAATGCTAAACAGACTATATCTTAACTGCATGTAAACGGCTAAGGCAGATATAATAGGGTGCTGAATCCGGACAACATTGTCCAAATGTTATTCTTTCTTTCCGCGTTAAATAAATAAATAACTTACTTTTTCTCAAAGCTACGAGACACGCCTATATCGGCATGATCAGTTTTGTGCATACTTTATAGAATGTTGATTACAGGTGGATCAGGACAATGGCATATTAAATGAGATAAAATGATTGGGATGAAAAGAAATAGATAATACACGGTTTACTGAGTCGAAAATATGTTGGCTGGATTTTAACTGTCCTCTCACACATAAAACAGATGAACCACGGGAGCAAAGTTAAAGCTGAAACGAGCAATACGTCCAATAAAAACTAGAACTTGCTGGTACGCTTCACTTGTTGTTTTGGAACAGTTAACAGTTTGATCAAGTTCTGTAGTGACAAGACCCAGCTGAAGCTTTCCCGAAATTCATATTCAAGAATGCAGGCAAGTATTCCTGGTGGTAGCTTGTTTGAGATTCTGGCAACTTGTTGAGAAAAAGGTTCGCAAACCTGCTGGTCCTGGACGCGTTCAGCCATTGGGTTCTGTCTTTTCGTGCGTCTTCGCCTGCATGAATGTCATATTGAGGTTGGAACAATATATATGTTTATGTGCAAGAGGTTGAGGAATATGACTAAGTTGTGTTTCATGTGCCCGAGCCAGAGCG
>CALYDF020000651.1:0-30918 GCA_944474145.2 Dicrocoelium dendriticum | reverse complement strand
CCAAGGACATCAAGATAAAAGCTTACCTAACAATGCCTGCGTTGTAGTGTGGTAACCGAAAGTAAAACGTTTCCACAAAAATGACCGATTCTAGTGTTACGTTAATAAATCCGGATTCGGTAGCGTATGCAGATTTCGGATGACGAGTATCTCTCACTGCATTTGTGGGTTCGGCTTTTAGGTTCATCAAAATGCACGGTAAATCCACTGGTCTTGTTTGTCAGACAACCTACCCCGTTATGTGATGGACGTACATTTGAGGACATTGGTGCACACGACAGTCAGAGAGTTATTATTGGAGCCCATTTTCGTTGAACTGCAAGGTCGGGTAATCGTTGGGCGTAGCTGTATGCCTAGTGATGGTGGTGCTCAGTTTGTTGCTCTATTAGCCCTAGTGGTGTTTGCAATCGAGGAGACAATAATTGTGGCATCCCGAGAGACTTTTGCAGCGATCCGTGCATATATGACTGGAGTCTCGAACGATTTGAATTTGGCCGGAGACCCTTGATTTGCAGATACAGTAGACTCAGGTTCGGCTGTTTCATCTTTTTAATGATGCAATTTGTCAAACCCGGCTGAATTCGATAAATCACGCGTTGCGATTGGTGCCTGATTTTCGGGGTCATGTTTAACATTTGTCTGTCTTATCTACGGTCTGTTTTCGCCTAGCATTCTCCCAAATTTGTAGAACCTAACGGCAAAGAGGACCGCGTCCATCGTGGTTCAATCGAATCAAGATTTGCACTAATGCTTCTCTTTTAACCCACTGTGTTGTCCTTGTGCATACTTGCTTCCAGTGATATAAGCATATCTTTCGTTCATTGTTCCATTTCTTCTGTTAACCGCTCGCGCTTTTGGACTAGGAGAAGTATATATTTGACTGGTGGGATGGTCGAGCACGCATTGCAAAACAGATCTCGTCTTGGGAGCTGTTCCGAGCTCTCACATGTTGTTGGAAAAGCTTTGCACATTTTGGTGGTACCATCTGAAACGGTGTGAGCAAGGTAAACCGCACTTAACTAATTCCTTACACTCTGCGGACCCGAACTTTCCTTCGACTGGAGCCCTTTTGGATCGGCATCTACTTGATTGCTTCTTCACTTCATAGTTTTGCTACCTTGCACATGAAGCTAGTTGACGTTGCGTACATTTCCGACTGGCAGGCCGTACACCCTAATCAGACGGATAAATGCAGCGACTTAGCATCTTAGTCACACACTACCCTATGGTGGAGAGGGAACGCGATAAAACCAAACTACCTGAAGTTGCTACGGACGCGTTGCACGCTGGGTTAAATTCACAGGCCGGTCCGAATGCCGCACGGTCAGATGACTGATGGTGTGAGTTATTCTTCTGTTTACTTCCCGGAGCGCTGCTCGCGACAAGGCGGCCGGATTGACCCGACAGCAGAATGGATCTATCGCCGTCGTCTGATAAAATTGGTCAGCCGATGCGGTCGGCTAGCTGACAAATCTCCAGAATGGGTAAGTTGATTTCGGTGAGAAAATGATGAAATAATTTCTGCACTTGACGATCCTCTGGATAGAGCTGGTAATTCCGTGTCGGATGAGTGGAACTTGGGCGACGTCATAAAATGCGTATAGAAAACCCCACTACAAGACAGATCACAGGATAATTAAAAAGTTTGCACTGTTTACACAAAAATTGAAAGATAACCCTCCAATATTCTTCGGTGAAGGAAACAGCACACACTAGCATTGCGTAAGATGTGATAAGCAAAAATCCGTTAAGATTGCACCTAGATAAAGTATAAACTATGCAAGTTGGATAAGCTGCGATTTTGTAACCACTTGTCAATGACCTAGGCCAATGGCTGACACACATTGTGCGCATACCAGCACACGACTCCCGCGCCGTGCATTGTTTGCGCGCCCGAATACCGGATAGAAGCGGATGAGAAGTAGACAAGTGATGACTTGATGGAAAGAAATGTAAAACTTCAGTTCCAAGTTGGCGTTTGTTAGTGCATCTAGACTGCGGGGAAAAGGTGCAAAGGACGGCGAGCGCGTTTGGTTGCTGACATGGCATAGAGCTGATCTCAGTGGCGTTTGGGTTGTGATTATTTTTGCCCAAATCTACTCTTTAGGTTCCCTCTTCGATTGAGAGCTCATACACAATGCATATTATGAAATTATAGTATTTGCTGTTTGAATATTTTCGTAGTGAGTAATGAGTAATTTTGGATTTTTGTATTGCAGCACGTTAGCTGAAGTGTGCTTCTCACCATAATCTAACGCGTGTCCATGCTGATGATAATGAGTGTTGAACACGGAATTTACAGAACAGGTGTATTCAAAAGCAAACATGAAATGAAGTTGCGGATGGAATGTTCCGACAATGATAAAGGAGATATAAATGAACCATCTTGAAATCATTGATGAATTGTAGTAGTGGAAGTCTGGCGATGAATTACCCGAGTTGAGTCAGCAGATTCGGAAAACAGTTAACAATGAAAAGCATTCATTTCACTCATTTACATGAGCTGATCGCTAGTACTATGGCGTTTCACATATCCCGATGCAACAAGTTAACGGATAGTTGTAGCGTGCGTTCATCTGAAATCAGTTCTATTACTTAACACTAATTACGGCAAAAAGAAAGGCGAAAGTTTTGGGTTGAATTCAGTACCTATCAAGTTTAAGGTTGTCGTAACCTAAGGTGATCCGAGCAAGATGTTTTCCTATAGACCCCTGACTGATTCACCGATGTGCGCCAAAACACGCAATACTCGTGAAGCAAATTATATTGACGAAGTGAACACAATATTGGACTAGGCACCCGAGGCAAGGCAGGAAAATGCCTTGGGCCTAACAATGCACAACAGATGAAATATGAGCGAATGTTTCACGTGTGCAGTTTTGTGCTTGGGCCATGCGAGAATAGCAATGCTATGTTCTGCAAAATTGACACCACTTAAGTGGGACTTAAGAGTATATTTCAATGCCGTTAATACCCACCTATAGCCATTTGCTCACTTGACATGGAAAATTCTGTTTGTTCGCCTTTTTGCTGCACAGTAACACGTTTCTTGGATCTAGCGGGCATCGCGCTAGCGGGTTTCAAATTTTCACTAAGGATACGTTTGCTCTAACCCGAACAAAAATTGCAGCATTTGCTCATAAGTCTTCTGCGCATAAACCATTTTTCATTAACGATCATGTTGCGAACAAAGTGCTGGTGATTGATAGTCTGTACTAGTGACAAGTAAATACGGACACACACTATTTGTTTTCTCATCTCAGCTGCCCAATGGCTACATTCACCTGTTCACTGAATACAGCCATCGAGCCCGAAAACTATGCTACATAAGAGCCTAACTGCGATTGTTTTCCCTTGATATCAACCCACGCAATACTTCCTTGAACTTCGTCATCACCCTTGTACACAATGTCTAAAGTCACAGAGGTATACATTGTATATTTTCCTTGTTTACGTAGCACATATTTGTTGCTGAATCTTCCAAAACATGCGATGATCACAGCAGTATCAAACGACTTAAATAATTCAATGAATTTGAAAGAGTAGCGCAGCCCTTTATATCATTCAGGAATTATGTTACTGCGTACGTATGCCGTGTTTCGTGTACACTCACCTAATCATTCTTTCCTGAGACTATTGCCTGCATACTTGGACGGTGGATAGGTATTACTTTCATCAGTAATTTCTGCAAAATATTTTGCCATTTGATTTTCCAAGCAACATCCGTTTACATTGTACACAGTTACACTGTAAGACACATACACGTAAGTCGAGCAACTGATTTCTTGCTAAAAATCAAAGCCTTTGTTACGTTCTGGAAGGCTAATGAAAACGCCCGCCAAAAATCAGATAGAATCTTCCAAGCATACTTTTTTACAAACTTAATGCAACATCAAATATCGGCGGATTTTCGTTGTTTAAGAGCTGCCCACTTTTGTGATGTACATGTGAAGGAAAGAGGTCATTCATTTCTGACTCATCCAAAGACTCCCAGCCGGAGAACGTTGTATTGCACGGACAAACATATCACCTGTGCAAAATGTCAAAACTTTGATGTTGAAATACTTCACTAGTCACCCAGTTACATAAAGTAAACACAACCGAAATAAAATGCTTTTTATGCTCCAGTAAAACCTAATCGACTCTAAAATAAAACACACGATTTACGAACCCATAAATCGACATAATTGGTTTATCTATTTGGAAGGGGCTGTAAAATTGGTATTACCTGCTGCTCTACTCAAGCAGCGAATATACGATCAAGTCATTAAGCTGGCTGGTACATTCCAGGCGGTGATGAGCCAAGAGAAAATATTTTAACCCTATGGGTCAGTGATAAAGAAATCCTAAACTAACCGGACGGTAACGAATCGATAGCAGACATAATCCGTGTCCCATCATAGGGACAGCGTTAGGAGGCTATGACACTACTTCAAACAGAGCGTTCGCAGATGACCGGGAAAGTTGGCAATAAGATTAATTGTGTCTGGCAAAAGCTCGTTGCTAAAAGAACCAAGTTGAACGGGCCTCTCGGATCTTTTCAATTCTAGAAAAGAAGCAATTACTAAACGTTTCGATAAACTTCCAAAATGCGCTCCGGAACCACTTCAATGGTAATGAAGGCTTAAAATCACATCCGGATATACAAACTGATCCCTGAAGCTTTTGTCAGCAATATAGAAAAGGACATCTAAACTGGACGTAAATTTTTAACGGAGAACAATGCTTGAGTAGGGCAAACTGCTTTTTTTTACTCCTTAAATTATGTGCACAACAGGGATGCGAAACCCTCATGAATAATCCCATCGTAAGTCAATAAAAACAGCTTGATGCGCCCCCAGGGTATACTCAGGCCATGAACGCTTGAATCGCTGCACAGCTGGAAAAGTTGCAAAAATTACCTTAAATCACTTAGGGTTAAAGAGCGCTTGTTGAACAATGAACGCAATGCGTAGCGTTGCGGCTTCTCAGTTTTGACAGATAAGCGCTTGACGCAAATAAGAGTTACATTCGTGTCAATCAAGCACAGCATTTACCAATAACTTGGAACAACATTGTGCATACAACGAAAAAAGGTCAAGCGAGACGATTTGGTACTTTCTTAAACTTTTGAAGAATTACTTCAGTTGCCGTAAACGAGCAATGAAATTTTTGAGAGAGAGGAACAGCTGTTATGCTAGTAGTCGTGGAGTGCAGTTGCCGTCTAGGAGTTTGAGAATATCATTAGATTTTATTGGTTGGCTCGCCTAACAACCCTCTCGTTGTGCCAGCTGGGCGGTTGGGTAATTTCCCGTTCCGGCAAATGGTTCAGTCGCAGTGTTCCAGGAGGCGGTGGGTTTTCGCTTTTGCAAGTGTTCTCCCTATAAAAACCACAAATATCCATTTAACAACACTGCGACGTGACGGATGTGACTCACCACTAAACAAATTCACTGTCCCTTGTCTCATTTGGAGACCTTATACATTGGCAAGCAATCCGAGTATCGGAGCTTTTCTCTGAATTCAGGCGCGTTGACCCTTAGCATGGATTATCGTCATCCGAAAGGCGTATGATCGGAGTGTATAGTCACCGGCTCCTAACAGGTGCGAATCATTCATCTCGCCCTGCTGTTTTGTGGGTTAGGCCCTTTAGCCAAAGACTCAGGACGGTGGTTCCCTAAGACAACCTACTAACCTCGGCCTAGGCAAACGGGTAGTGTCTCGTCTACTGACGAACCATGGACTTACAACTTCATCTATTCACACGCTCTCTTGCTGCTACGATGGTATTCACTTGTGCTACTATGCCAACTACAGAAGCACATGCCACCATATTACCTACCCATACGTTGTACCATTCACACCCATTTTTACATGATTCCTCTACGCGATCAAACCCACCTCCACCGATGAACCTGTTCTCGTGACATCTGCCAACTCAACCACAAGTGCTCAACAGAGAGCTGCCAACCCCGAAGTCTCCCACCTTCGCTCCTGCAGTCGGGAACGCAGTTCAAACTTGCAGCCTTCAACGTACGCACATTACTGCAGATCGGTCAGCAAGCTGAAATTGCACGCACGCTAGAGACCATTAAAATTGTGCACGTAGTGTGTGTCATTTAGACAGACTGCAGCTGTAAACCATTAAAATTGATGTCTGCTGCCTGAGTGAAACGCCACTCCAGGACTCCAACTCAGTCTAACAGTTGGCGTCACGGCTCCACCCACGAACCCGCTTCTATCTCCGCCTCCCTGGTGACGCCGAGTCTACCGCATTTGATTAATCTGGTATTAGAATCGCCCTCGATGCTAGAGCCGAGGCTGCTCTGATTCACTGGATTCTGATCAATAATCGCCTTTGTGAAATGAGGCTCCATTGCACCTGTAAATTTAGCAGACGTCGAATCGAAATTGTGCTCTCTTCGTGATCTCTGCCTACGCGCCCACTGACTGTAGCTCGAACACAGCCAAAGACCAGTTCTACCAGAAACTTCCTGAGCTGCTCCTAAAACAGACATCATCGTTTCGGCAGGAGAATTCAACGCTTGTTTTGGTCGGCTGCTGCCATGTGAGCGCCACCACGGCGGACCGCATGGATTCGATGGTGTTCGCTCGGACAACGGAGAAAGTTTGCTCAGTCTGTGTGCTGATGATAAGCTTTTCCGCTCCAGCACGATCTTTCGTCATCCTGGTGGCCAGTACGTCACTTGATGCCCCCAACATCCACCCAGCTCTGGTCACAGATTGACCACATAATCATAAGCCGCAAGTGGCGCAGCAGCATACGCGACTGCCGATCAATTTGGTCAACATGCGACGATTCCTATAATGCACTGGTATGTGCGACCATATGCATGCGTCTCGGTGGTTCACCTAGGTCCAAAGACACTCGACTGAACGCCTAGAATTTGGAGGACCTAATGGTGAAGAAGAAGTATCAAAAAAGGCTTCGTGAACATTTCGCTCTCTCCCACTTTGGATGTTGATCAACAATAGTCAAGTCTGCAATAAGCCATGCTGTTGGCCGATTTGTCCACTTACGGCCTCGCTAGCTCTACTCCCAAAAGCTTGAGCTCGGATAGATCCTTGGAAGTGCTGGATCGCCGACGGGCCTTGTCTGCTGGCTCAGAGCAAAACGAATACCGTCGGTCTATTACGCAACAGCTGAGAACAGGCCTTCGCTCTGATCGAGAATTATGGGGGTCCAAATGAGCTAATGAAATGGAAGCCGCTGCATCAACTGGAAACTTCCGCCGTCTATTTCTCGTAATCAGGGCCACTGATTGCAACTCTCAAGCTATCAGCCGGACGATTTGCTAATCAAACGGCACGAAGATCACCAACCTTCACAGGCGATTTGGTCGCTGGGCAGAACATTTTGCCATTCAATTAAATCACAAAACACAGAGCCCTGTGGCACCTCCAGCCTCAACGGATGAGGCTTGGCCTGTCTCCACAGGCCCCCTAACTGAAGAAGAGATCCGAGATGCAATCCAATCTTTGAAACACCACAAGGCTCCTGGTTCTTACAGCTTATCACCGTCCCTATTCAACTATGGCGGGAGTGTACATATCGGCGAAATCCTATCGCTGTTCCTGAAATTTTGCACTGTGAGGGTTCCGAACTCACGGAAAAAGCGGTCATTGATCAGATTCACAAGAAACGCTCCTGCGACGATTGCTGCAAATACCAAAAAACTCGTTGATCTCTGTCCCACTCCAAATATTCGTGCCGGTCCTACTTCGCAAGCTTTCAACGACTAGGGATGAGTTTTCCGGAGAAGAAAAAGACGGATCTCGTCTAGGCCGCTTTGGAACTGTTTACAGAAGCAAGATGTGCCCGACAAGTTTATAACCATCTTGGAAGAACTTTGCAGTCAGAAGTCGGGCAAAGTTAGGGCTTAAAGCATGCTCCCCTCTTCGTTTGCTGTGACCAGTGGTGTTCGCCAAGGTTGTCCCAATTAAACTTTCCTCTTCAATTTCGCCATCGATTATGTCGTCCAAGTAGCACTGGAAAGTGTCCAAACTGGCGGTGTTGAGCTCCTTCCTGGAGGCAGAGTCACAGACTTGGACTAAGCTGATGATATCGCCTTGCTGGGGGACTACTCACAAAGCGTCCAAACCCTTTGAACTGCATATCCATGGAGGCGTCTAAGTACGGCTTATACTTCACTCCGGGAAAATGTAAAACGTTGCCCCAGGGTTGGCAGGTGCCTGAATCCGCGCTCACCAATGACAGACATGTTCTTGCGCAAGTCATTTGCTTTACTTATCTAGAGAGTTGCATCACGGTTGGTGGCTGTCTTGCCGATGATTTCTCACAACGGAATTCAAAGCCACGCCTTGCATTCATCAAACGAAGATACTTACGGCGTCGTCGTGATACCAGTCTCAAGCTCATGGGCAGGGTTTACGATGCTTCCGTCCGTGCCGTACTTTTGCACGGCTATGAAACTTGGCTTGTTTGCTCGGAAGACATGAAGCAGTTGTCAGTCTTCGACAATCGCCGTCTAAGAGGGATTGCTCGGGTGTGGTGGCAACACCACGTAAGCAATGCAGAGGTCCTAGACCGAGTGCTCGAAGCGAGTAGTGCCAGTCTTTAGGAGTTTGGGAGTATTCGTCAGGCGGCATCGACGACCACCAAGCTGCTTGATTATGACCTACTTGGTTTTACAAAATCCAAATAATGTGTGCCGCTCTTTCCTGCAACTCACCAGCAACACTAAAACAGAAGCCACTGCTTGAAAGTATCAGAACAGTATAGCCGTCTGGCGTGCCGTGGAAATTTCTTCTTTATTCACGTGTGTCAAACATGAAACGCTGTCACCGAATCGGTTGTTACTGCACTAGCTCTGGCCCTGCTTATAATTCGGTTGGATGACGCTCTCCGCCTGTTCGATCTTTTAATTGACGCTACTATCCATCCTACTTCCAGGAAATATCTTGAATTTAATATTGTTACCTATTGAAGCTATGGAAATACTTGGAGTGCAGGGCTACTGGATTGCATACGAAAAGTCCATTCTTTTGACAGTAGAACAGCAGACTGCATATTTTTCGTTAACACTTTTCGATAACCCACCAGACTAACAAAAGTGGCCTTTAAAGTAGTACTTCTTAGTCCGTATGAAAGCATTGTTTGTTATTCATTGTTTAAACGTTTAATATATGGGCAATTGCAAAAATTGTTACTGCTGTGGTCAAGTGAGAACACTCAGCAAATTGCTTTGACTATAGAGTTTTCAAATATTCTTGCAAATCAGGTTTACCGTGCCCACCAGCTTAGGCCTTAATTGTTAGTAATTTTTCAACGGATAGTAGTATACAACCGAAGTTAGTTTTGACGTAGCTGTTAGTTTATTGATGTGACGCACCTTTAAGTGGAATGGTCAAGCGGAATACAATCTGCGCGAAATATAGCTAGTGTTATTCCGAGTAATAACACACGTCCGGTACAAGTTAAATTGGGGAAGCTAAATTACTAAAGCTGTTTCCATTCGTGTTGTTCTCGAGAAGTACTTGTCGTTTCTTTTTCGTTTATTTTGACTATGAGCGGACTGAAAGCTATGTAAGTCAACTGGTATCTACATAACGAGTCTTTATATCTTGGGGCATAGGATTGTACACCTAGCTAAAATAACTTCTTGATAGTTTTGGTAAACTCAGTGCCTTTCGCTCTTCATCGCACTAGTGTAAGAACTCCAGTCTTAGTGATTTGTTTGCATTTGAAGAAACGATAGTCTTACTGCTGTCAAATTACAGTCTGGTTTCCTTCCACTAATTTGAGCGGTATGGAAAATGTACTGTACAACAATACTTGGCTAAGTGTGTACTGCATTTTGAATCCAAGTACCAGCCAACTTTTTGTCGACTAATTTGGCGCCTAAAGTTGAATGCCCAATAGAGTGGGAAAGTATACCCCCGCCACTGAGCCGAATGTTTAGCCAGACAAATAGGGTAATCTCATTGCAATCGCTTGGAGTTCCGGGCACCTACTCAGTTATTCGGTCATTTAAGCACTTAGCTCTTTTGAATCTTTAAACAGACTGATAGTAAGCGAAGAAAGAAGTGAACTCTTTGGCGATGGTTCTGAATTATCCCAGATGGCGTCTTCACCAACAGAAGAGCAGGACGATTAGTAACATTTGTCCTAGGCTGAAGTCATACATATTCCGTCAGAAGATTAAATGTAAATCAACTGGTAGAATAATATGTGCTGTGTGACGGTCAAAATTCATAATATGTCCGAAGCAGGATGCTTAGTAGAACCATTATAATGACTATGTGTAAACGCTGGACTACACTTCATTCCATTGTGATTGTAAGATATTGAAATATACGTAGCATAACATAGGGTGAAACCTTTTGACCAAAGGATGCGGTGGACAGTGGGAAACTAGCGTGGAAACATTCCTATAATATAACAAGGAAGGACGCTTGGTAGCAGCGATAAAATTAAAAGGATAAAATTCACTTAATTTACTGCACTTATATCGATCTCTTATCTAGGTTATCAACTGAAACATTATGAATTTGCCGATATATGTGCTACATCAACAGATAACCCTACACATTTTTTCTCTAAGGAATTTGCCATAGGGTACCTTCATAAATCTTTTTCTTCCGTACAGACTAGACTGACACAAACAGCACAATTGGCGGGCAGCGATCCTGAACTACAACTTATTTGTAAGTTGCAAAGTATGCCGTCATCTTACATCCTGTCTACGCAGATCATGCCGCCGACAGGCCTGAACCACCTTATCTCCTTAACCATAGTTATACTGTGGCGTCTGTCTTTGCGCCAGTACGGCTACTCTGGTGTAGACTGCATTCCCTCAGAAACTTTGAAAGTGGCCGCTAACAGTATTCTTTCAACGATGTCTTGTGGTGCAGGATCCATCAAAGTAGAAGCAGAGGTATTCACCTCAGCCTACAAGATTTGCAGCCGCAGAGTCCCAGCGAAATATCAGCAGATAACCGTGCAAGTGGTGCACAGTTCAACCACCATTGATGTCCGATTCGTTGGTAAATGTATGAAACATCGAATTGGAAACGCGATGAATGCTTCTTGTGTCCGTGGATTCAACCAGTCCTTCTTGCTGTGCGGCCACATTGCTAGGTATGTTTTTGTACGTTGAGTCGTTTACACAACTGAAAGCATTCAAGTTTACGGGGTTGTTGTTTTTCTTTAACCTAAACTAATTAGCACACCACGTGAGCAACGCCACGTTATCCACTCGCATACGTCAAAACAGTACTTAAGATATATCAATGGGAACGCTGTGATCCTAATAACGTGACAACCATGGGTGACTGAGAGAGTACCTTACCTCGCACCCACTCGCATCATGTACAACTGAAAGACCTGGCAGTTGACCCACATGTAATCATCCGAATTTTCATGACTCGCCGCCGCTGGGTGAGCAATTGTGCAGGATCCGATTTGGACACAGCACATGTGATAATTCTTTTACTTTTGTGTATGGTTACTATCTTTACAATAGTATCAAGCGTATAAGTTTCTTACCAGCTTAAGTTTTTAGTCTGATTAAAGCGCCAGCCCAGAGTACATTCGGCGTCATCTTGAATTGCTAAACGTATTTCCACCCTACGGGGGTCCCTCGAATTGCTGAATATTTTTAAAACGTTTGTAATGTTCAGGTTACTTAATTCCACCTAGCCAACGAGGAGCAAGACATATTCATGAAGCTTTCCATGAATATCATCTTTCAAATCAAAGAAAGTCTTTTCAAGCGCATCATAACTCCCATGTTTCGTCCTACTAGTTGACTTATTGGCTGCAGAAGCATTGTCAGCGGCTTGTCAAGAGGACAAGTAAATTAGCACATTAAAACAAATGAGAGCAAATGACTAATCCATGACGAGCATCCACCACTGAGAGCGAAAACCCGAAAGCATGAGAACTAGCTACACTTCTTGAACTGTGAGACGCAGTAGAACCATTACACAAGCTTGCTTAGCACAGACAAATGCTCTAGTAGAGTGGTTAGAAAGCTTCATCTGGCCGTTACGTCTAAAGATGCTACAATATAAATAAAAAGGTGCAAACTCATTTGCACCTTCTTTGTGACTGTCACTAAACCAGCAGGCTTAGGCTAGTCTGGAAAAGCAACAGACACCGGCGTTTCGACCTTCTGGGTCTCGTCAGTAGTGAGCCTCCCAGCCGACTTAAGCCGGGTCCCGCCGCCCCATGAATTTTGGATGCCAGCAGCTAGTGCCACTTCGCCATGGGTGACAGCCGCGCACCTGCGTGATTGACAGTTGAATATGGTATAGCTCGGCACATCTTCCACTGTGATACCAGTTAGGAACTGTGCAGAGGCGAGTGGCTAGCCTCACGAGCTAGGAGTTACCGCATAACGCCTAGGTACCACATAGGACTTAGAAGCGATACGGACAGGTTGCATATTACTGATGAGTAGTAGTAGTAAGTAGTAGTAGTAAGGATTCCATCGCAATGTGGCTGGGCCTTACCGTGGTGCGATGGTTTGTGTGCCTCAGCGATCCATTGAGCTATACTGGGTGGTGCTTTTGCACCTTCAGAGTCACTCATACCAGATTGGTCAATGGTTAGTGACCAGACAAACTCAGCCTCCTGGTCCTCCAGTTTGGGGTTATAATGAGCGTGGCACCTTATTCCTTAAGAAGGACTCCTTGTAGCCCAACGCCAAACCCGCTGCTTTGCGGTCAGGTTTTTGAACCAAAGGCTTTGGTTGAGAACCCTAATCGTTCTCCTGCCTAGGCCTGGGCAACTTGACAGTATCCTGCCCACGCAATACCATGAATATTATCTCAAACAAATTGCTGATGCTCTGGCCAACGCAGAGGATAATAAACGGTGCCATATCTGCTGCATCGAGCAGGGTGGATAGGGGTTTGGATGTTATTGCTCAAGCCTTCCCGTCTTCTTATTCCCCATCTTACGCTTTTTCACTCTTACCGTCCCCTTCCAACTTCACTTATATCCCCCTAGTATTCAACCCCCCGATTTTGGCCCTCCCCCAACATGCTTTGCTAGGCATTTATCTTCTAATTTCAACTCTCATGTGAACGCGGAGCGTCATTCATCTCCTGTCGACAATCGCATGTCCAACCAAGCGGTCCATTCCAGTTCATCGGCTTCCATTTGGAGCCATCGATCCTCCTTCTGATTGGCATGCCTTAATGTACGCACACTACTACAGATCGGTCAACAGGCAGCACTTGCCCGAACATTGGAGACCCTCTCGATCGATATCTGCTGCTTATCAGAGACCCGCCTGCAAGACTCGAGCTCTGTGCTCACTCTGCGATCCCATTCAGGTGACGCAAGCAGTATTTTCTCAGTGCGCCTATCCGGTGACGATGCAGCTTCGAGCACCGGCCAAGCTGGTGTTGGCATTGCCCTGAGTCCCCGGGCTGAAGCTGCTCTGGTTGATTGGATTCCAATCAGTAGCGGATGTGTGCGGTGCGATTGGCTGGCTCGTTTAAAACTTCGAAGTCGCGCGGGACTAATAGGTGTCTATTCATCATCGCTGCCTACGCGCCCACAAACTGCAGCGATGATTCGGTAAAGAACGACTTCTACCGCCAACTGACCCAGCACCTTCGCCACAGAAGAGGCACGGACACTGTTACGCTGGCGGGGGATATGAACGCACTAGTTGGAAAGTTGTCCACTGATGAAATACATCTGGGCGGTCAGCACGGTGTAGGCTCCCGTAATGATAACGGTGAGCGGTTACTTCATTTGTGTGAAGATGCTCGCTTATTTCTTGCGAGCGCTAATTTCCGACACAGCAACCGCCGGAGGGTGACTTGGCGCCCACCAGCCTCGAACCAGCCTTGGACGCAGATCGACCACATTGCTATTAGTTACCGCTGGAGAGGCTGCATCCGGAATTGTCGCTCGGTTTGGAGCACATGTGTGGACACCGATCAAGCACTTGTATGTGCTGAGATACGGATGCGCTTTGGCGGACGCCCACGACGACGCTGAGAGCGCATTGACTCCAGCCAACTGACAAAGCCAGCTGTTCTGAATGCGTATCGAAGTACGCTGACATGCGAGTTGAGCAATCACTCACTGGAGACAATTGATGGTCAATGGTCACATGTTCGCCAGACCTTACTAGCAGCGGGCAAATCCTCATGTGGTATGTCTAAAAGCCAACATGGACATTGGGTCTCTTCTCGGTCTCTGGAACTTATCGACGATCGCCGGCATATCCCGGCTGGAAGCGAGCACAATGAAACTCGCAAAGAGCTCCGGGCAAAACTCCGCGCTAGCCTGAAGAGAGACCGCGAATCTTGGTGGTCTCATCGTGCGTCAGGGATGGAAGTGGCTGCTGCTCTTGGCAACCATCGTAAGTTATTCCGTCTGATACGGGAAACGGGCAGCAGGAGGCCTGGTGTTAGTGAAACAATTTGTGATGAGAGTGGACAGCCTATTCACAATTTGTCAAAACGGTTGGAGCGTTGGGCTGAGCATTTTGAAAAGCAATTTAATCGGCTAGAAGTGTTCGATTTTTTACCGGCGAGTGATCGCCCTGCTCCGTGGGCCGTCCCTTTGGATCCACTCTCTCGCTCAGAAGTCGAACGTGAGATCGGAGTGTTGAAGTTGAACAAAGCCGCGGGACCAGATGATCTTCCTCCATCCCTCTTCAAATTCTGAGGCTCTGCTCTTGTTGATGCTATACATGAATTACTAGTGAAACTGTGGGAGCAGGAGACTGTCCCAACCGACTGGAGCCGCTCCGTTATTGTTCCCATCTTCAAAGGCGGCTCGCGCTCCGAATGCAGCAACCATAGAGGAATCAGTCTGGCGCTCGTGAAAGCCAGATTCGTTAGGAGCGGGCCGGGTTTCGTCGTGGTCCTGGCTGCATCGACCACATCTTCACCTTGCGTCAGTTGTTGGAGCACCGCCACACATATTGGCGGACCACCGTTGTGCATGTTCCTCGACATCAAAGGTGCCTTCGATTCGGTTGATCGATGTGCCCTTTGGAATTGTTTACTCAGGAAATGTGTGCCCGAGAAATATGTTAATATTATCCAAGCATTATATTTGCGTAGCACGGGCAGATTGAAGGCTTACGGTAAGCTGTCGCCACACTTTAATATCTCCAGCGGTGTGAGACAAGGATGCCCGCTGTCACCTTTCCTCTTCAACTTCGCTATTGACGAAGTCATGGAGATTGCATTTACAGGACACGACTTGGAAAGTGTGGAGCTACTCCCAGGAGAACGACTTCTTGACTTGGAGTATGCAGACGACATTGCTCTCATCTGTGACAGCTCCCAGACTTGCCAAGCCGCGCTGGACAGATTAGCACTGGCTGTCAGCCGCTTCGGGCTTTGCTTTGCACCATCGAAGTGCAAAGCGTTCCTGCAAGATTGGCAGGGATCGCCTCCTACGCTGACCCTTGGTGGGGATCAGCTAGAAGTCGTTCAGAAATTCAATTACCTTGGAAGTTGTATCAGCGCCCTTGGGATCGAAGACGAGATCACGAACGGTATAGCGAAAGCTCGGAGTGCTTTTGCTAACCTTCGCCATCTATGGCGGCGGTGCGACATTACTCTCGCCCTGAAAGGTAGAGTGCACAATGCAGCGGTACGTTCGACCTTACTGTACGGTTGCGAAACCTTGCCTCTAAGGTCGGCGGACTTGAAGAGGCTAGCTACGTTCGACCATCGGTGCCTTCGCAGTTTGGCTCACCTCTGGTGGGAACACCGCGTGAGTAACGAGCGTGTTCGACGCATTGTTTACGGCCCAGGAAAAGGATCTGAACCGCTCAGCACTGTTATTTCCCGCACCAGGCTCCGATGGCTCGGCCGCGCTTTACGCATGCCAGCCCACGGACTCCCGCGACGTGCGTCTTTTGCTCACCGGGGATGTGGGTGAAAGAAGAGGAGAGGTGGCCAAGCGATGACTTGGTCCAGAGGAATGAAGCCCATCACTTCGGAGCTAGCCTCGGTTGGAGCTTCACGGCTCCCTGGTTGGGGTCCAAAAGACGGTGAACACGTTTGGCTGGATATACTTGCTGACATGGCAAGGAGCCGACCTCAGTGGCGTTCCTGCTGTGAGTTTCTTTGTCCCTCCCCATCCCTTTTAGTCTCCCCCTCCATCTACGTTCTCATTTCCTAGGGTAAAACATAATAATTAAAAAATTTCTTTTTGCCTATCAGCTGGCTGGAAGCTTACCGGAACGATGCCTATCCGTTGTTGGTAGCTCAGCTGGCATGCAACTGTTGTATCTATTTTTCCTTTGTGTATTATATTATATGTATGTATGTATGTATTTCTTTCATGTATTGCGGCACAATAGCGGATGTGTTTTCCCACCTCAGCTGATGTGTATAATGATGATGATGATGAGTAGTAAGGATTTTGGAATACTTCAGCGGCTGCATAAGCGTCACACCCAATCAGCAGGCGTAGGCTAATCTGGGAAAGCACCAGACACCGGCGTTTCGACCAACTGGGTCGCATCAGTGATGCGCCTCCCAGCATACCCCTGTCGGGTTGCGCCCCAATGACCTCAGGATGCCAGCATCCAGTGCCACTTCGCCATGGGTAACAGTCGCGGACCTGCGCGATTGACAGCTGGCTATGTTGTACAACGGCTTATGTTTTCTAGACTAGCCTAATCATGCTGGTTGAATGACAATGATGAATTAGCTGAATTATACCGAAATCCTCAATACACCTCATGCATGTACAAAAATCTCTCCGAAAAGATTTCATGTCCTCATGCCGTGTCTTGGCGTAATGCGAAAACTCCCAGCTCATGAGACTGTCTACAATCCTCTGCACAGTTCGTAACTGGCATGACAGTGAAGATGTGTCGGGCTATTTCATAGTCAACCGTAAATCATGCATGTCCGTGGCTGTCACCCATATCGAAGTAGCATTATCTCCTGGCATCCGAAATTCATAGGGGGTGGTCGGGACCCGGCTGAGGTGCACTTTGAAGCGCACCACGGACGATACCTAGAAGGTCGAAACGCCGGCGTATGGTCCTTTCTCAGACTAACCTAGGCCTGCTGGTTGCGTGGCAATGATAAATTACCTAACTTATGTAAACAGATCAGTGCACATCTGTAACCACATTTTTACAAGAGAAATGAAGTGGGATGTTTCTAGTAGTACCAACTGAGCTGATTACGAAGATGCTAACCAATGTTTTTCTTACGCCGGTTTTTTATTTCAATATTTTATTTCAACTAACCCTTGCATTCCATGCATCGAATGCCTGTGATTGATCCACTGTCTATCTCTAATGGTCCTAAGGAAGTCATGTTGGCCATGGTATCCACATGACACTGAAGGTCGATTGAGAGTTGCGTTTCCTTAATTGTTATCTTGATCATGGATGAAAGACGCTGCTGTGTCAATGACCGAAATCATTTTTATTATTCTGTGGATAGTTTGCCACAAGTCGCAGTACAAACCTAATATTTTACTACTGGATTCCGACTATCACGCATATTTCGGGATGAAAATGGGAGATCGGTAGAAAAAGTGTGCGCTGCATATTCTTAGTCTATGTTGCAATCTTCATCTGACTCAGTGGCTCTAGGGCAAATGCAAATGCTCTTTGTGATTCCCATGGGGTGGAAGAAGCCGAAGAATCACTCGACATGTGTCACTTCTGCTTGACCAGTGTCATTTTAATCTCCAACAGAAAATGGACAAAATTCATTAAACCGTTGTTCTATCAGTTATACGACTTGTTCCTCGTGATTACAACTTACCTATTCCGTACCTGTAGCCTAGTGGTAACGAGCTTCTAATCTTGTGGTGCGGGTTCGAAACCGCGTAGGAGTAGGCGTTCTCGCGGAACGCAGCCCGCAAGCAAGTGGTGGTATTGACACGGGATTAAAGCGCCGCTACGGCGTACTTCTGACATATTATTATTTTTAGTGTTCCAGTGCCTTCAGTACACATGTCAAAGATGATGAGTAGTGATCCCACATTATTAATTTTCACTAATTCTGTGAGCTGTGACAAGCTCGAAGCCGATGTTGTCAGCCCACAACTTCCTGAACAATCGAAGCTGAATTAGTTGGTATGTGACCCGGGTTCGCCAAAAGCCAAGGCCGATTTGCTGTATCCTGACTGCAGTAGTGGCACATACTTGCTCCAAATGCTATGCTTAGGGCATACAAAAAGCGAAGCGTTATATTGTCCGGTTTCCATCACACGATAGAAAAGTTTCGTCACTGTTCCGATGTGTAAGGACCGATGAAAGAGATTGGAGTGAGGTAAATCAGTTATGAATGAAGTTTTTCATTGAGTCATCCAAGTGTAGTCTTAAGGCAATACTGCTCCACAATGGGAATGTACAATGTGCCTGTGACACGCCATCCCTATGAAGGATACTTACGAAAGTATAAAATATAAACTCACTGCAGTGATCTACTATAAGTACTGTTGGAACATCTGTGCAGAAGTTAAAGTCATTGAACTCCAGATGCAAGGAGGCGTCACAAAATATTGCTTTTTCTTGTGCTTATGGGACAGTAGAGCAACTCAACAGCACTACACAACCCAAACTTGGACACAGAGGACGGAGTATGGTGCAAGGAAAACTATTGTAAAGCATACAACTTTTGTGCAACCTGCTCAGATCTATATATCAGCCCAGCACATCAAGCGTTTCTTGGTTAACAATTTCATCAATTCCCTCAAACGGAATGCTTTGGCGTTCCAGTACCTGAAACGTGTTTTCAAAAATCATAATGCGAACACCAATGAAGGTGTAATTATGAGGCCGGCTATTCACCGGATAATAGCAGACAGTGCTTTCGAATTCCAGTTAACTTTATTTGAGTAAGAAGCATGTCGATCATTCAATGCAGTGTGTACAGAATTTTTGGACAGCACAAACGCAGTGAACTACAAAGACCTCACAAATTATATAGATTCGTCGCAGTTAGACACAGAGGGACAGCCACCACACATCCAGGAAAGCGCTAGACAACCGTTTCGTCCTATTGGGACTCGTCAGTAGCGCGCACCCGCCGAATCAATTGCGTCGGGGCTGACTGAAATCAATGAGAGTTGTCACGTGAAGTCGTCGAGAATTCCTTTTAAGGCAACCATGAAGAGCGAATATTCAGCTATAACACACACGCGATAGAAACGGTAAAGCGAACAACACCGTAACCTTACAATGTGCGTTTGGCCGTATGATTCCCTTTAGCAGTGAACACACCCTAATAAAAGCTCACTGGTTTGTTGAAAGCCAGCCATGAGGCGATAACAGCTTTTGTGGTGATAACAATACGGCACCCATCGACCGGTCATCACATACGCCCAGGCTGTTTTTCTCACTTGCAAGCATAGCGAGCCACTACTCACTTCGCAGGAAACCCCTTTGCTGGGTTTTCACCTGCGGGAAGGCCGAATACTGAGCGATCGAATCATGACACGTTCACTGAGGCTGTGGTGTCTGACTCACATGCGGTTCTCACAGCCGAACTGCTTGCGTTCCGTTGGTCTTGCCCTGAGGTCGAGGCTTGACGCATTCATTGTGGCTGTGGTGTCTGCTAACGTTCACTTCTCACAGCGATCTGCGATCGTAGGCACACATGTGGCGTCTGTGTCCCAGCTCGCTGCAGCCGGCAAAGCAATTTTCGTCATTAGAGAGTTAGCAATACAGCGCACCGGTGTAGGTCAGCACCTGAGTGCAGCCGCTCCAAGAACCGAACCAGATTAATAAAACACCCTGTAGTGTTTTCTTATATACATCCTAAGAGCTGCCATAATTTATCTATTCTTTTGCTGTTTTCATTGTCATTATTTTGTAAAAGTCACTTTCACGCTTGGAAACTCTAGTGAATCAGGTATGGTGTTTTACTACATTTTTCTATTTTAATGGATATTCTCCGTCGTTGTTTGCTCAAAATATTACTATTTTTGCGCTTTCAATAGTTCTTTTTAGTTTATTGTCTTCATTAATTCCAACGAGTTATGCTTTAGCTTCAAGTTTTGTATTTGAAATATTCCGTTCTCCGGTGTAAACTCCTAGCGGCCTTGCATTTACTTAATGATTTCCCCATTCAGTAAATTTTTGCACACAATTGCTTAATACACTTGATTTTGCAACACATCCACTAAACCATGATATATTCAGAAGTGCTTTAATGCGGCTACATCAAACTCAAGTGCAGGTATTAATAATAGTGTAACGAACGACTACCTGACTCAAACGAATAGCGATCGATGAGCAAGCCGAGAGACGAGCCAACTATTGGCGACGCTACGATGGTTTCATCCGTATTCAAGTAAACGACATTTATTATAAGAATTATACTAATTCACTAAGAGAACACTGACGATTTATCGCTGATTACCAATCAGTTTTTGTTAGGTAGTTACTAAGACGATTTCGTTTAGATGGTTTTATCCAACTTTTTGGTAACTTAGTGATGATCCAAAGCTTTTTCTTTACATACGGTAAAATCTCAGTGTAACCTTTTTCGCTTAAATATCCCCGTTAAGGACCACTAATCTAGTATTACGGTCCCGATAAATTAATACAGTGCGATTTCTAAACTAAAGAACAAACTGGAGTAGATTTAACGTGGTAAATACCGTGTATATTCGGGATACATTTATCAAGTTTTCTTTGATAAATTTTCGGAATCTGATGACACAGAAGTTAAAAGGTAAATATGAGTTTCAGGCCTAGGTAGCGGCTCTTTCACACCTACTCTATATAGTGTTCCACAAATTAATCTCCCAGGTGACAAGATATTAAAATGAAATGAACCTATAATAGGTGATGAAAATGCGGACATTATTTCCAACTCCCCAGTACATTTAATATATGTAATATGTCACTAGTTTTCACGGTACAAGTAGATCATTTCTAAATTTGAAAGGCTAGGAAATGGTCAGGTATTCAATTTACTAATGGCATTTAATACTTAGCGAAACGCAACGAACCTTGTCCACTTATCTGGGATACCTCAATACGTTTCGCATTATACTTTTCTTGATATAGTCTCGTCCTGTTTTGATTTATATGGACATTATAAAATACGGTTTGTTAGGTTATTTGCCAGTTAATCTCTTCTATGCTAAACCAAGTGTGATGCTAGATTAATGCCGGTGGATGAATGTATAGCTAGCAAGTCCACTTGTTTAAAGCATTAAAGTATTCTGGAGTAAGGGAAGCTGAAACCTTCTTTTTCATTAACCTTATTCCTTACAAAGCATATAGCTTCAGTTGAAACGGAGTATGACTGCTCAGGTTCAGCAACGTCAATAAGCCATTTCCTAAAAAGCATTAGTGACCAACAAGTCCAATATAAATTAAAACGATTCAAATTTTGTAAAATCCAAATACATTTGTACATGAGTAATGGAAACATCACAGCATTGGTTCTGATGGCAATTGCAGAGTACGGTTTCTCTAGATAAAATACGGGGAAGATTCAGGGAAAAGAAGAGCTTGGAAGACCAGGACCTTGGCTTTGGCTTCGTGTGAAGAGAAGACGCGCAGATAAGTATTGGGCTCAGCTGGCAAGTTAAACTTTTCCATTGTAAGGCAGTTTACTCTCCTCTGTCGATTGGCAACACACAGTGCTTCAGTTCGAATAGCGTTCAAAGGATTCAATGTATTCCAATGCACAACAATAACAAAATGCATATTCGCACGGGGTGCGAACGAGGCCTGGACGTTGCCACCTGAGTAGTTTGACGGTTTGAAACATATCGACCACTCCCTCATACCGCATTCGTTCCAGTATGAGGGCAATTGTGAGAAACACGCCGGTGCGACCAGCTCCGTAACTGTGAACAAAAGACAAATGGAGAAGCAAAATGAGAACGCTATACATCACATTGCTGATGTTTCTAGCTCTGGTGTGCCGAATTATAATATAGCTCTGTTCTTAGGATGCTATTTCCTTCTGGTTACTGACCGTAGGTTTAAGTTGCTGTCTCTGCTGTGAATACTTCAGTTTGCGTGAATAGTGAATTTATGTGCTATTACAATCTATGCTCACATGATTTCGATGATATCTATTGTCAAGTCCACCTGCTAAACCTCCCGCCTACATTCCCACAGCCTACATACTAGCATTGAGAGTCTTATGCCGCGCTGCCTCCCAAACCTCATCCCCTATGAGAAGCGGAAATAACAGGACTAAAAGCAAGTTAAGGAAAAGCGCGGTCGTCTCGTAACTCGACGGTACGTAGCGGTTATAAATCACAAAGATGTTGTTGCTTGCCGAGAGGTGGGGCAATTTTATATTATCTAAGTTGATGGGACGTATAGCTGTCAGAGCATGGGGTTCCCCTTGCCAGAGAGTACATGGGTTACACCTCAAGTCGATACTACACAAGGAACACAGCGGTCAATATAGGGAGTATCAGAAATGACGCCTCGCAAGATGGGCGGGCACAAGTACCTATATTACAGCGTAGTATTGGGGGTGAGTGCAATTCATGGGCTGTGCCATGGAGTGGTGTCGAGGTTGTTGTTACGGGACCGAAGGATAATACAGTCACTGGCACCCAATTAGCTGCAGGGGTATTGATATGGACAGGTTGCATATATCTAACATCGAATATGCATATCCACATCCACTTCAGAGTGAATACATTTAAGCAAAATTTTTCAACGGCAGACTCATAATGTCGATGCTACAAACAAAATGACCCACTTTACTCTACTCATGCGCTGTCTAAGATAAGTGGCTATCATATAGTCAACAACTTCCACAGATTTTGTGACAAAATTTTAATGCTGCGCGTTCTCTTTGACATTCATTTAGAAAATTAAGCCTTACCTAACAATTAAACAATCAGCAACTCCATAAAATCTCATGGAAAAGAGGCAAGAACTTGGCACCATGGGGTGTTCATCATTGTGTTCGGTCAGGTAGATCTGGAATATTTATATTATAGTTTTACTCGGTGTCTAGAGTAAATTTACTGAGAATTGCACACATAGTATTACAAGCTGTCTGCATCGCGAGTTAGCCAGATAAATAAATTATTATTATTATTATTATATTGTGTTGTTACATCAACGTTGAACCTACTGTACGTGGAGTAGCTTAACATCATTATTGTAGACTAGCTCGTGCGCATCATGTAGTTATCACAACGTATTGCGCAAGCTGTTTCCTGTTATATTGCAATGAATAGGCTCAATCATGTTATAGTTCTTTGATGCGGACTTACGGTCAGTTACGAATATTCAGTCACAGTCTTGATGACATCAAAACAAAGCATTTCTACTCTCGATCCATGCGCTCTCGTTTCCTGCCTTGGAAAGTTAAGAACCATTTAACAGGTTACAGTAGAAAGCTCGTGTGTATTCAACAGGGACTATGTTGTCGCTTGATCTGTGAGCCCCAGTGCAATCTAGCTTAACATTTCTACTCTGTGTGATGCCCGTACCAGCTGTCCTCTAATGTATAAGCATTCCACCTCAGGTAAAATGGTTTTCACCAGTACATCTGTGTTCGTGTTTACTAAAGTGTCATGTGCACCACAGCAAGAAGCTATTAAAACTTTAAATCTTTTATCAATCGTTTGATATGACATAGGTATTTTTGCAGGGTTGTTAACCAATGGGATGAAGTAGATGACTATATCCGTGGGCAGCATACAGCATTTCTTTTGTTGATGTTAACTATAAATGCTTTTTTCGAGTCACCGTCAATACTCTGTGTTCAGCTTAGTTTACTATAACGACAGACAATGTTATGAATCCAGAATGCGCCAACCGAGTGAGAGGAAAACATACAATTCAATTTGCGCATATCATTTGCAATGAGCCGCAAGCCAATGCTATTGATTTTTCTAGAACGATGTGTAGCTCCGTTATGTACGGTGACTTAACCAGACTTGTCCTTCCCGATGAGGCTAACCGACATAGCAAAGAGAACGTGGAGCTTCCGTTGACTTAAATAGAAATGCTGTGGGTCGTATTAAAGTAAATCAACAGGTGCAAACTCATAACAGTAGCACTACGCTGTTGACTTTAACTTCTCTCTCGAGACCTCAAGCATGGGTTTCAGTCCGCGTATTACAAAATTCATGTTTTGTCAATCGCTGCTGACTCATTTTCGATGGAAAATATTTAATGAAGCGAAGGACGCTGTGGTTGACTTACTTGCAGTGCACTGTGATTGGGCCATCCATACCGAAATGCTCCTTGGTTTTGTGCACCTGAATCACTACCTCCAACATGGATTCACACAGCAGTTGACAAAGTTGTCTGAACCCATTTGAAAATGACTGGTGCTTGATGCCAACTAGACTATCTAGAGTATTGTCAAATAATGCATCAAGTTCAGATCCAGCTGGACGTACACCTAGCTCATTTTCACTGGGCGTCAATGTGTAATTCTGTTCCAAATCAGTCATTCGATCGGTCGTCTGGGTCGCATCAAATTGACGGATGGTACGAGTGGTCCCATCTCTCGTGTCAGTGAGCCGAAATTCCCGCATCACGCAAGTGGCCATAGTGTAGCTGCCGATTGGATCCACAACTAGGAACCCATGTCTAGCGGACTGGATAGTCGGCCAGTAAATAGACTTTGAAGAAAATAAAAGATGTGCACCGTTGAGTGTGATAATAATTTTGAGTGCTTTCGTCGAGAGCATAGCGGACGTAGACCGTGTTATGGGTATGAAGCAACTGTTAAAGGTCATAAAATAGTTGATCTATATGAATTGGCACGGTGGAGTTAGTCAATAGAGACGAGGCATAGGTGGAACGGGATTTAATGCTGTTTACTTATGTGTCTAGAGTGCACATTAGTGCAACTGAAAAGCATAACAGCTCTACATTCAAGTAACTTTACACGTCTATGTATAGAGGTTTGATATTGCTATTGCGGTCATTGTCTATGTGAGCTTTCACTCGCTAGAGATTTCATCCATAAAATCTGGAATTAAACCAGTGGGAGAAAGTTTAGGCAGTGCAATATTTGAAAGAAGAAATTACAGCTGACGCCTAATGTTGGGATTTTCGAAGGCGTAAATAGGTGAAAACCAGAGTATGAATCATTCGTTCAAGCCAACTACCCCCCACCCTAACTTTGTGGAGTGGAGTCTTCCCTATCATTTTCGGTTTCTGTTCGACAAATAGAATTCCTGAAACCACACGTGTTAGCAATGTCAGAGAAAGCAGTAATGCTTGTTCATCTGGTGTGTAGTAACGCAAAACTGACGCGAACAATGAACAATGATTTATGCCGGGTAAAAAAGCTGTTGCTTGACATGTCCAACAGGATGGTGGGGGTAACAGTGCAATTATCAAAAGATAGGTGAGTAATCTGTTTGAACGGTTACCTATCAGATACGCTGATGAAAAATATTAGTGTAGGTGGAAAATGAATGCGAACCACGGGACAAAACGGGGACAATTTTAGTTGTTGTACTAAATGAGAAAAGCAAACAGTAAAAACGAGAATACTCACCTTAGGTTTATATAGCCTGTTAATCCGGTTTGGAGGGATAATTAATATATTCCAAGGTTGCACAGTTTAGGCGACGAAATGCTAGTGGTCAAGTGCAAGATACAATCGTTTTTGAAAATATCCAAGGTGGGGGAATAAACAACGAAGATTTGAGAGAGTTTCATGGTTGGCAAACCCGAAGAGAAAAATTATTCCGCCGGCCTTCCAGGTGGCTATACTGGGCACACAATTTTGGAGGGTTACCTCTGATATTGATGTTGCGTCTTACTTTCAGCAGGTGACCGCATACGTGATTAGGGTCACTCAGTATTTGGTAGACTAATATGAGATCACCGAGCAGTCTTCGACAACGGCCACTGGAAACTCCCAGTGACTTCAGCCTTTGATGGTAGGACAGATTGCGTAGACCCTTAACCCTGTGGCCCTGCTTTGTGCTTTCTCTAGTACCTATGTTCCTGTATCGCACAATTTTCAATTTGACAGTCTCGGCTATTATCTCATGTGGTTTGGTGTGATATGGAACGATAACAGTAAAAATTTTAAATTATTGGGTTTTGTGGATGGTTTCGACATTTATTATATACAAAAGATACACTGAAAGTGCGTAAATTACGAGTGTATGAATCCGAGGGCTACCTACCACGTCTACGACGGGTGGCTCTCCCACCGCTGTTGAGCCTTCTAGCCGCACGATTAAACATGATCCTGTTTCCCAAAGCATGCGCCAGAACTCGTCCACCGTGGTGATTAACGGCGTCTGCGTGGCGATATAAGCAGCTCGCGAGTGATATCCATCTATGTAACTGGCATTGATGTAATCGGATCCCTCCACTCCACGAACTGCTCTTAATGCCACACGATTGGCATCATGCGGGACAAAGTTTTCGTGGCGGTTTTTCCGCTGGTTCACCTGAACAATGTGAAAAAATAAAAGATGGTAAAAGCTTATACCATAAGTCAGTAACAAATTTAAATTTTAAAAAATTCCGATCTTTCCAACACCTGTGCACTATTAAAGTCGTGGAAAACTAGGGCTGGCCTTGTAATAATTTTAATAATGAACATTATTCTCTTTAAGTGAGTGGCTGTATCCACATTAGGCGCAGGTCAAATATGTGCAGCAAGTACTATGCTGATGCACGGGCCACATGAAGTTGTAGCGAATAAAATGCAGCGGTACCAGTTACATTCCAAATGAATCCGACGATTTTCGGTCTACGGCGGAATCACAAGGAGCAGATGTATTAATTTGCGAATTTTCCAAATATGCTGTCAAGACTTTTTGGCCGACATGGCTAATCAATCGGTTAAAACTTTCGGGATGACTGAGGTTTATAAAATAGTTAGCGTAGACAAATCCACATTTAGAATTATAATAATACAGCCATCCACTAAACCGTTTTCTGGAGACCTGATTCTATGCGGGTTATTCCCTTGAAGGATTTCACCCGCGCTTCTATGCCCCATCTGGCCGTGTGCCTGTGTGGTTTTTGAAGCAGGTAAGCCATCACCAATGTAAATTTTTAAGCTGTTGTTCTGTATATTTAGTGTGGACAATAAAGACAACTAGCCCGTAGCAACAACTGGGTTGCGAGTCTAACAGATTTTCTCGCTAGGGAACTAATGTCAATGCACCTTGCGTGGTATAAGTATTGGCGTTAAAAGTTTAATCCATCACCTCAGGACATGGAACCATCCTGTATCCAACAGTGAAATAAAGAAGAATATAATACAGTTGAAGATAGAAGGGTAGTTACAGCAGTGATCTAATAATTTTGGGTGATAAGTGAATACATATTATGAACAACTACTATATATCATGAAGGAGTGACGCCACAGTCACCGGATGTTTCCGAGATATATTTAGCTGCTTTTGAGTAGTAGGAACCGCTCTAGTTTCACCAACCTCATGTTGAACATAGCTGAGTAGAGGCAAACTGATCTGCACATTTTGTAACCTGTTTGCAGCGCTTACATCGGCGAGCACAAACTACAACAATCGTTAGTGCAATTTATGCATTTACGTTAGCATTGATCCTTAACACTGCTTATTGTGGGTGTTCAAACGGGTAATTGTTAGTTTTGATGAATACGGAAGGGCAACTTTACAGTGAACATCGATTGGACAATGATTTATCACGGGCAGAAAAGCAAGTGCTTTACAAGTCCCATAGGGTGCCTGGGGTCAAAAGTAGACTATCAAAAAAGATAAGAGCCGTTTGTTCAATCTTCTCTTGAGCAAAGGCACCAACGAAGAGTAATTTGTGAACTAATTGCAAGCATGCAATACAAACTAGGGGGAGTTATAACTGACATATTCATTGAGCAATATAGAAAATACAGCTCACACATATACCGCATCCTTAAGTTCATTTGACACATATAGCCGGTATAATTGCATGAGTACGCTATTCCGAAGTAGCACAGCTTAGGTAATGAAATGATGGGAGTCAGGGACAACTACTGCCAGTGTTCCAGGGTCTGAAGTTCATTGCTAATATAAAGTATTCATTCACTTCAGGAGAATTACCTTTGCATCGCTGAAACACTCTTCGCGAAGACCTTCACTAAAAGCTGATCTTAATAACAATTAAATTACCTGGATAAGAGGCGTTAAACAAAGATTTATTGTGAGTAAATTTCAACCAACGCAGATGTCAGCAAGAGTCAGAGAAATCTGCGGGTAAGGCACAATAAATTGATATATAATGTCGGAGTCAAAGCAGGGCACGCTGTTCTTCAGGTAGAGAAGACCTCCTCCAAGTAAATTAATGTAGCATACCGTCTATTCTAAGCACGTAACAGCAGCGTTTCTGTTAAATCAATCATCTGGCTGGATTACTTTTATTGCCTATTGCCAGTTGTAAAATCGACTGATTTGACAAAAGTTCAGTAGTTAATTTTCCACAAAACAAATATCAACTGACCTGTCACAGATCAACAAATGTTTGCCTCCAAAACATGTCTTTAAACTCTTTGGTACCGTCTGACATAAAAGCTTGCATATATAAAATCCTCCATAACAAACCAACCGAACTTCGACTTCAACAGTCAGCATAAGTTTTTGAACATACATACAAAATTGACGGAAGCGGAAACTACGATACCAGATAGGTCACGCAACGTAAATGAGCACTCTTAATATAAGATTTGTACTCATGTGCTACTACATAAACCTACAGCAACAGCTAGTGGATGACCAGTGGACAAGAATTACTAACTCGGTTTGCTGACGTAAGCGATTTAGTTAAAGAAAGATTTCCGTTGTGGCAGCCGTTTATCTCCTTCGAATTTTACCCCAAAAGTGGATCACAGTCTTATAGTATCCCCACGATAAATTCAGGTAGAACCGTATGCTTAAATTAAGCAGCATCAACGTTCTTGAAGTATAAGACCTGGCAATTCAAGCGAACAGTTTAGGGAAGATCTGTATGAGCTCACTGCATACCTTCCATTGTTCAAATTAGTCTCTTTCTCCTTAGATTCATTTAGCAGACGAGCCACCGGCACTATCAAAAGTGATTGGGAAAAAAGAGCTCATGCGTGATATGCCAAAGGATGAGTGTCCACTGGTGCCTAGCGGTAATTCAAGTCCTAGATGTCATGCCAATTAGTGAAAATGACATATAGACTTGAGTACAATAATTAGGCTTTTGGATATCTCACTTGTAGAGTAAGCTACGTAGGAGTTTTGGATAAAGAAGATTACGTTAGTATCTCATTATATGATAAAGTATTATGCCAGATGTGCAAAGGAACACAAAATTGTAAACTAGTACAACCGCGCCATTCGGTGTACCACCCATTTAGAAAATCACCTACGGGGCTTGAATGTTACTTTTAGGGAGAGTGTCTGGTTCGAGCTCGTTGGGACGTTCAGTGATACAATCACAACCGCGCAGATACATTCCACTAAGTCGCAAAGTTTCTTCAGAGGGATGAAATGAAAATGATTGAAGTAATGTAGGCAACGCAGCGTATATACTGTGCCAACCGTAATGTCAGACTAGCTCATTCACTGTATGAGATTTGTCCGCGACGAAAAAAAGACATCAGCATTGCGCATCATGAAAATCCTAATCAAATAGCGAGGATGCATTTGTGATTGCCGGCCTGTGAGCAAAAGGATCACACACTTACCTTGTAATCCGGATGTCTCGGGTGTGATCCTGCTTAGTGGACCAGGCGAATCTGGCAGAATCCCTAGCCCGCACATGACTGAATGTAGCTGCGTGGAAGCGAAGCGTCAGTACTGCATACCGGCCTCCTAAGGATGACCTATACATGCGAATATCAACTCTATTCGAGGAGTGGTGCATATCATCTTGACAGACTGAACGGCACAAAGCACTGGGGAAATCGGTGGACGACATACGGCTACAGTACTTAACAACCTTTTGACATACTACAAAATCTGACCTTTAGCAACCACCATCACGCTATCCTAGTAAGGTAGCCATGGGGAATAACGATATTGTTGCACCCGAAACCCCACAACGAGGGACGAATAAGCTTGTTGTGGGTTCGACCCATCTTGCACATCAACCTTGACCTAAGGACTGAGAGTGAAGTTATCGCAAATTAAGTTACTAGATTAATAATGTGACATGCACTGCCGCAACTTAGCCACAGCACCAAACTAGATGGGGCACCGGATAAAATTGCCCCGCAGTATATTCGCTTGCGATTTCGAATGGCTTAGTTCCAAAGGCACAACTTGCAGTGTGAAACGGATGTGTGCCTCGAAGGTTAATGGTTCAGTCGTTGATCTAACGTGGCTCACAGTTGACCCTGTGCTGCACCTCAGCTATTGAATGGATTGGGGAATTCTGCCAAATATGCCTGTTCCATACTTCTTAACTTCCCGATGGAAAGGGGCTTTCGAGGGGCATCTAGCGTCTGCTTCGCGCCGCTATCAAAGTGCGAGCAATTGCGTCGGATTCGCACCGGTTGCTCTCTCTAATTGTCTCCGTCAAGTTTTTGTAGCGTAAAAGCAATGGTGTGCACTCACATTTTTCAAATTTTGAATAATTATAATCTACATGTTGATGGTTACCGCGACCATGGGCGCTGCAATAGATGGTCTGAAGGCTAGATGGTAATTACTGGGCCTAACGACTGCTGCGAGAAGGTTAGTCAGTAGTACGCTACCCAAGTTCCATTCCAAAGATCACTGTGGTGTAGTTTTCTTGAAGATTCACTCTGCAATGATCTAGTAAACTACATTATTTCTAGGCTTATGATTCTCTAGCTCTTAGATCCTAATGGGTATACTTACAACTCATTCCCACGAAGTCAACCGCCGGTCAAAACAATAAAGATCGAACTAATTATAGAAAATAGTTTTACTTTCTTCCTTAAATAGTTTTACTGTTTGATGACAATCGTTGACGTATTACTTTTTCCAGAGGACGTCCCATCTAAAAGCATATTGTCAGTCGGACAAAACGATGTTTAATTACCTTGTTTAATTTGCTGATCGAT
>CALYDF020000650.1:0-30578 GCA_944474145.2 Dicrocoelium dendriticum | reverse complement strand
AGCTTCTTCTGTACATAAAGCTTTGTTTCATACAGCCGGATGGCATTTGCTTCCGCGGCTTTTAGTAGTTCTAGTGTTTATGGGGCGGGATCGATAATTTTGAACGAATCAGTGAAGTTTGTGGCTTGCCCTGTATCGGCTAGTCCTACGTCTATTGAAGATTTGGCTGTTTTTGCGCTTCCAGCTCCAAGCCCGACCAGGTGGTGTTCCTTCATTCTATCAGGTTGATGCCTTGTCATACTACCAATGTACTCCACTTCACAGGAGCATCTTTTCTGGTCGAACCAGAAAGGCATGTTCAAAAATTGTCATACCTGGCGCCATGGTGGTTTTTTCGTTACGCCCTAAGCTCTATTATTCTGCTAGGAAAGATAACAGACTGGCATTAGAGACGCAGTTTGAAATGGTGTGCACACAGACCTCACAAATTATGTCCTGTTTTGAAATGTATGCGGAAGTGTTTAAATCCTTTATAATGCATGCATTTTACTAGCACTGACTTGCGATTACGGTAAAAACACTCCGGTAAAGCAAGAATACCTGGTAGCTATTAACCGTCTAGTTAGCACCGTCGAATTCCTACTCACTCGGCCAGATTAGGGCGCTGACATTATTATCATAAACAATGTTGACTACTCGAGCAAAATG
This sequence comes from Dicrocoelium dendriticum, assembly GCA_944474145.2. NCBI lineage: Eukaryota > Metazoa > Platyhelminthes > Trematoda > Plagiorchiida > Dicrocoeliidae > Dicrocoelium > Dicrocoelium dendriticum. The sequence goes on along the minus strand of CALYDF020000650.1, from coordinate 29,930 downwards.
AAAAGAATACCGGCAGATAACACCAAGTTTCTAAGGGCCATAGCTGAGAAAGACGAAAAAACAGATTGAAGGTCAACTTTGCAACTGTCTTAGTTAAGTTCAAAACGACGTTTACTTCAACGAAGCCACTTATGAATAACTTCGGTAGGTAGGAACGGTTATTCCAAGGGTTTATAACTACCAAAAACTCACAAACCTAACGTCCCTTTCGTCTCGTCTTGGACATGAGAAAATCCCCATATCACTGGATTGCTCGGTGGCTGGTTTTTAATCTCACGCCTATTCCAGCGAAATGTTGTGCACTATGTGAACGATAGATTTTATTTTGTGGATATCCTGAGTGATGTAAATGTTTCCAATCTAACCATGTGCTCCTTTGACGTTACTTCACACTTTACCAATGTACTGTTGGTCGAGGCTATAATTTACAACTGTGAGTATGTTGATACAAACCACATTAATGTCGGCATAGCCAAGGTGATCTTAAAGGAACTATTACTTAGCTTCACATTCAATGTTCAGTTTCTGTTCATTGTCGAAGTAGACCAACTTTGCGATGGGGTAACGATGGATTCCCCACTGAGTCAGTTTCTCACCGAGGTCTCCATTGCTTGCTGGATAAGCGGAGGCTAAAGCCAATGATCTCAAATATCGTTTTATATCACTGTTACGTGGACGATAATTTGGTCTTGCTTCAATCATCTCTAACTATCGAGTAACTAACAAACACGTTCAACCAAGGCCATTCAGCCATACATTTCACATGCGAATTTGAGGAAAACAGTCGCTTTCATTTCCACGATGTCGCCGTGAAAAGACTGCATGGGAATGCGTTGCAGCGTTGCGTCTATAGGAAAAGTACGTGGAATGGGTATTACACAAAATTCCACAGCTTTGTGTCACTTAGGTTTGAACGGAACTTGATAAACAGGCTAGTGAGCCGAATTGAACGTATTTCGCTCGAACGACACGCTTCCGAAGAAATTGGAGTAAATTCGCTTAGTGCTAAGGGAGGATGGCTAGCCAGAACGCTTCATTGGAGCCAACGTGGAACATAAGAAGACATAGCCTGCAGCTTTGGCAGCAGAACGTAAGCCAATCTACCTACAGCTGCCATACAAGAGCGAGGTTGCGAAGGAACTTTTATCTTACCGTGTTTCGTTTGCACTCAGACCCACTCAGTCAGCAACTCAGATGTAAATCGAGTTCACTAGCATTCCGAAATTGGGACTAAACTCAAGGGATAAGATGCCTGTCAGCACCAACTGAAAGTGTATCTATTAATTGTTATGCTCTTGTGGGGCGAAATATATTGGAAGTAGGACAAGGCGTCAACCTGAGAGAATAAGGAACAAAACTTGTTCAGGCTTGGAGATGGAAGCGGAAAAACAGCCAAATCTTCAATAGACGTGGGTCTAGCCGAAACAAGCCACAAACTTCACTGATTCGTTCAAAATTATCTATCCGGCCCCGAAGAACACTCGAACTACATCCGCAGTCGACTACTGGAAGCCGCTGAAGTAAATGCAATCCGGCTGTATGAAACGAAGCTTTATGAACGGAAGAAGCTAACTTAAGTATTGTTACTACCCATGCTGGTGATTTCTGACCGCGAGGTTACACGCGGTATGTTGTCGGGAATTCACATACAGCACTCTTATAACCTTGTTAACTCCCTTTAGGAGCATTGGCTTGCATTGTTGGTGTGCACATTGCGATTTTCATCGTTTAAGCCTGAAGACGAGTTATCGAAAACATACGTTTCGTTTTTACTGATTTTATTATTACTTATTTTCCATGATTTATCCTCTTATCCAAGATTTTTGAGCGATAAAATGCTGTCCCACGACTGATGTATCGTTCACCATTATGACTCAAAACATCTCCGTATTCATCCTGGATGTCACTTGAAAACTGCTAAATCTGACCAAGAATCAGGACTTTAGATCGAGCAGGTTTGCTAAATTTATCACTTCCTTCACAACATGCTATCAGCTATAATGTGTGGCCCAAATAACTTTTTGGTGAATGACAGTTTATTTTAGTGGCTGTGCCCTCTCTCTTCCCTGAATTTGTTACAGAAAAGGTTTGTTAATCCACTCTGTTTGGCATTCATGACGGGAACACCGTCATTAATATTTACAGATATGCTATCATTAATAGGTTAATGTAATTGCTTGCAGAATAAACAGAAGCAAATGCGGCTATGTCTCACATATGGGCAGTAATTATCCCAGGTCATGTAATTCCTTACTCACACGTATTGGCTCTCTAAAACCTTTTTACGAAAAATCCGGAGTTAGGCAGTGTTAGATGCATCATTGTGTTTATCATAGGCTATCGAAAACGTCAAACGTTGCCCTTTTGCTTCCAATTGTCACTTGATGCCAGGGGAGATGTCTTCAGTTCTGCGAATCATATTGTTGCGTACCAGGCAAATAAGGGCCCATTCTTGCTTTTTCTGAGTACATGTATTTCGCACAATTTTCATCATAAATTGTTTGACAAATGCACCATCATCAGATGGTTTGCAGTGTTTCGCCATTAGTTTTGCCGCCTCATAACTTACTTCAATAACATTTGCGTGCGAAAGACCGACCTTTGCAAATAGGCATTTCTTTGACGTTATTTCAGTCTTCTTTTGCTTCAGTTAAACATTTGGTTCATTTTTAATCAACTTGTCATATTTAACATGCGTCTTTTGGTGGTGCTCCTAGATATTGAGCTCATTGAAAACCACAACACTTCAAACAAATCAAACACACAGAAGGGTTCATCTGTTCAATGCAAATTTACTTCAGCATCCACTTAACCTGAAAGAAACGCGCTTCGTCAGTAAGATCCCTCTCTTAGTCGAATTCACAATTCTACGTGAAAATTAGAAAAATAAATGAACAAACACTAAAGTGTTCCTATTTCATTTTTTTCAATTAAGTTGAACCTTTTCTCATAGGGATTGTAAACGTAGGGTAGGAAGATATCGTTTTGTAGGATTGAATAATCTGACAAGTGAAACTATTGGGTCAAATGAAGTACCTTAAAGTATCCTATAGCACAATAAAAATTAGGAGACTCAGCTAACCTATAATGCAAAGAGGGACGTCTCAGAACGGGCTAGCTTACATTTGCTACTGTATTTAATGAGATGAAAAGCTAGGGAAAAGCACGTTAGAGTCGGGTCTGATGGAAGACCAAGCAACCTTATAGCAGGTTAGATTCTTGTGTTGGCTGTATCCTCATCCGTCTTATGCGGCATTTAAGCAACATGCATGCTGGTTCAAAGCTTGAAATCATACCACGCCCTCCGACACGGTTATGGAAAGGAAATTGGTAAAAACTAACAAATAAGAGAAACCCTATTAATTAGCAGGTAGTTGTTTCAGGGAATATCGCTGTACAGCTCGGCCAGATGAAAGTTCAGGCGGGTCTTCAGAGTTGCACTTAGTATAGCAGCGGTAATCTTCACTAACGCTCCAGAATCGATGACAAATTATTAAAAAGGAAAAAATGGTGTGATGAACAAGTGGAACTTCAAATGGGACAATATAGTTATTGTACTTAAGCCCGTCAATTTTACACGCTTTGCCAGTCATTCAAACTCACGGCACTACAGTAAAACAAAACATCTCCGGGTTGTGTTCACTTTTGCCAATGAAGAATAAACTGTCCTGTTGTTAACAGCTCGCCTACGGAATGCGTCATGTACCATCCGACTATTCCCGGGTATTCTATTGAGTGAGGACAGACAGGCGAAGCACTACTTGCTCGAAATCCGGAGGAAATCCGTAGCCTGGACCATTTTTGAACACGGTGCTTTCGAGGCTGGAAGTCAAGATGAGCGTGAAGCAACCACTCGGGGCCAGGAACAATGGCGATACATTCGCGTGACCATCTCCCTGAAAAACGTCATATCGCAATCACTATCGATGCTATGGTGATCGCCAAACTGAAGGCGATTTGGCCCGAAGATTTCAAAAAGTAGTCCTTCAATCTAAACAAATAAAAGCAGCATCCGCTGAGAAAAAAACACAGGAGAGCAGCGACTTAGTCGGACCCGTTCCGACATGGCTTCGGATAACTTCAAGCAACTAGCCAACGAAATCGGGAAGCATCCACAATACAGTACTTAAAGAGGGAAGCAAATAAGTAATGCTAGGATCCATGAATCGGACACAGATGAGTTCGTCATCACTCCAGACTAAAAACGATTTGTGGCCGACATTGCACTGGTGGACATAACAATTTACCCGGAGCACGTATCCAATAATTTATTACTAAGAAAAAGGTAGCTATCCTGCATGTACACCAATGCACAAGTTCTCCTGAAAATGCTTGCCTAACCGCGGCTATGTCAAGTGTTGGATGCCTTGGATCTCATATTCGTCACGGAAACTTGCTTGCATTCATAATCTACAGACGGCGAGGTAACCATAAATGATATGCCTCCTCCGAAAACATCCCCCAGCAAGGGCCGCGAAGTACTGTCATACTACCGCAGCAACATGTAATGCAAACCGGTGGTCTATTCAGAAATGCTGGCCATCGACTTACGCCGGTGCAGTCTGCGACTGAGACGCAGTGACACGCCTTTTGGCCGTTATTTATCGTCCACTAATACCTCTCTCAGTGTGGACTCCCGCGTGATTTGATTCTTGGGAGGACTCTTACGAGGACAATACAGTCATGTTCTGCTCTCAGGCTGCTTCAATATCCACGATTTGGAAGTTCAGACATATCCAACGTGCAATTTAAGGTCGACCTGAAATGTAGGTTGCATTCGTTCCGCTCGTCAGCCATGTCAGTTCGCCCACCCAATTCTCAGCCGGAAATGAGGCATACATGCTTGAGTCAGTGCTTGCGAACGAAGAGCTGCTGGTTGAGCAACCAAGTATGGAGAGCCCTCTGAGGCGGAGCGACCAGGTAACCATTAGTTATGACTTCCTGTGTTATGCGGAGTATGCACATGAACATAACAACTTTTTCGGATAATCACTCACTGTGACATATTGGCAGTACTTGTTGGAGATGCCATCTGGGAGTTTCCGGACGACTGTTCCATTGACAACGCTTGGAAGGAGTTCACTGGCAAGTTCACTGAGCTGATTACACTTGCATTGGTCAACAAGCCTCTTCGTTCCTCAAGAGTAAAATCAGTCATTCGGAGCAGGACCCGAGAACACGCGACAGTAAGTGACGCCGCGTGACATGTTTATACTGCTTACACTATCTCAGACAACTTTAATAATTATCTAGTGCATACTAACAACTGCAGCACTTGTTCGTGGGGACAAATGTGTGCACCAACATGTTCTAGCGGAATAGTTTTGTGCTAACTAAAGCTTTTGTACAGATATGTGAATATCCCCCGGAATGCTAAACGTGGTGTTTCCCCTTATATCAGCGGATGGTTGTGCTTAAACCGCCGAGGAAGCAGCCGACGTTCTACTAAAAGAAAATACTCCATTATTCCGACATCCTACCACAATGTGCAATATACCTGTCCCAATCTCTCAGACGACACTATTTACATCCATCACCTTTAGTTCGGCAAGCATTTTGAGGAAGCTGCTCTCGTTGCACAACAGCAGTTCCCCTGGAGTTGGCAACATTTTCCTGAATAGCATTGTAAGTAGCAGCTGCAGTTATAGATGCGCCACTAACGAAATTTTCCAAAGGTGCCTGGACGAGCGGCAGATCCTTAACGCGCGGAAGCAAGGCATCATTACCCCGCTTTTTAACAGTGGTAGCTGTTCAAAACCCGCCAACAATTATCCAGTGATTCTCCTCCTGGTGCTCTCAACCGTGATAGAATCGATAATGCTGATGCTGTAATGGACTACTTCGGAAAGTTTAATATCAAAACACCAGAGCCACAGGAATTCCGTCAACATTGGCCATGAACTACCAAACTAATGATCGTTCATGTCAGTTGAACGGGCTAGCTGACAGTGGGACTGGCATTGATGTCATCTACCTAGACTTTTAGAAAGCCTACGACAGCACAGTTTACCGCATGCTTCTTTAAAAGCTGCAGGCGTGTAGAGTTTTGAACCCTGACCTTGAATGGATCGGAAACTTTCTCTTTCAGCAGGCGCCTTCAGATTCCAGTTCGAGGATCATTTTCTATTTTCATTACATAAAAGTGCAGTTTTCCACAAGCGTCAGTGTTGGGGCCGCGGTTATTCTTGTTATTCATTAATGACCTTGCGGTTCGCACCGAGTCAACGTTCCTGCTTTTTGACGATGACATCAACATACGGAGGGCAGTCGGCTCTCTGGAAGATCACAATTAGTTACAAGGGGATTTGGACTGCGTCTTTGAATGGTCAAAGGGAAAGCAACCAATTTTTAACACAGACAACTACAAAAGCGTGCAGGTCCGCCCCAAGCCCACGCACGCACAAGAGCTTGGAGATGACGTACTATAAACGCCTCACAAGCACGACACTTTGGGGTGGTATTCCAAAGCGTTCTCACCGGTTCGGCTCAGTCCTAGAAGGCTTCCAAAACCGCGTATCAGCATGTTGATATGTTACAGAGTTCATTCGGTTGGTTCGAGCCCTCTATCTTTCTCTACCTTTTACGGCATATGTGATGCCTTATGTAGGGTACGCGATTCACATTTCGCGACCCTGGTTAAAACGCGATCTGGCTGCAGTTGTGATTGCCCAGCTAATGACAACGAGAAAGCTGAAGGGGTTTTCACCTTTGCCATACGTCAATGTACTTAAAGCCATGGGAGTATACAGCGGAAGATATCGCCGTCTACAGGTTATCTTATCCTGGCGTTCCAGGTTATGAAACACCCCAGTCACCCGTGCCACCACCGGATGCTTAGCCGCTATACAGCTTTAAGTGGACATAACTTGAAATTTGCCACCCAATACATCGGCTGGATTGCCTTCGTAACTATACATTACTTTGAGTTTTTTAACCTTGGAACACACTTTAATTTTTCTCATTCCGCGCCCACGGTTACAATTTTAAATAACGAAGCCACGATGCATTAAACCACTTATATTACTTGATCCGATTTTTAAACGTTGAGTGACGACATGGCGCAGACAAACATTGTGTTCACCGACCCCATGAAATCGGGTAGACGGGTATACTTCTGTTTACATGGAAAATTAGTGAGTCCACAGACGCGCCTTTCCACATTTGCACAACTTTTTTTTGAATTATCATTATTCCCGCAAACCATCCCAACGGACTTGTTAAGCCTTGACCATTTTATCTGTATTACCCCATTATTCCATTTTTCCATATCGGAATCATACTGCTGAGAAAATGTCAATATAACCAGATATGTTGTTGCTTTGTGAATAAGTCACAGGAAACATATTTATTGTTATCCTAACACATTTACCACGCATTATGTGGCTGATTTGGTGGCTTTTACGATTTCTTAACGCCTGAAAATATTGTCACTGGCATAAGTGGAACACGTCTACCGTAATGGCTTGGAACTCTGCCCAATCGAACGGATTTGCGCTACCTGATACTGTTAGCTTAGCCCGGGGTACGCGCTGGAAATTGAGCGAGCGTGAGAACGATCCTAGCCGCAGTATTCGGGTAGACGCTAAGCCCCCAAAACAGACGCACACGAGAGGGGTTACTGTAGACTCGCGCTAGTGACTCAGGCGCAAACGCTGCGCGGCTAACGACGCACACAAACTCACGTGACCCGACAGATTCGCAACTACGGCGATAGCGAAGCATGGCACGTTGTCCTCTGAGGTCTCTTTTACGACCAAAATGATACAAATCACAGCCAAAGCAATGGGTCCTTAAGTAACGGAAAAGTGCTACCACGACGGCATGGTAGTTTGTAGAAGAACATTTTCAACAGATGCGCAGATGGGCCGACTCTCGGAATTTCTGAACGCTGCTACGTTGTGGAGAGGAATTGGTATTGCTATCCACAGCCATTACGCCGGAGTTTCTGGCACGTTTTGCGGGGATATTTGACGCCCCCGCAACAGTGACCAACGTTCTTCCGCTAAGCTTCGTTATTTTGGAGTAACTTAGGCCAGGTATCTACTTATTCTACGGATGTGGCACCAAATATATTGCGCATATTATAAACTCGTCAAATTCCGCAATTAACTGATGTTCTTTGGCATCGATGGTGGAGTTGCTGCCGCCATGCATAGCTTTTAGACAATTGCATGGATAATGGTCCGAAAGGCACACGATACAGCAGATCAAGTTCAGGCTGGTTTGGCAACACCTGCTTTTTAGGCTAGTTTCAGCAAGTGGCATTACCGTTCTGTAACAGAAATACTGGCCGTTGTGTCCTTTGGGTGACAATCTTAGTTCCTCTTTTCTTATTGACAACGTTAGAATTTGCATTGAAAACGATGTTGCTGTTTGTAGCCTCCCAATAATCGCAACCCACCTCTACCAGCCAATAGATGTAGCATTCTTGCGAGCTATCAAGACCCATTGGCGAAACATGCTAACACAATATAAGCACTTATGCGGCAAAATTTTCCAAACCGTCTACAAGTATGGTTTTCGGGGGCTGCTTAAACAAATCTCTAGATATCATAAGAGAAGTTGTTGCAGAAATCTTGCGGTTGGAGTTAAAAAAAGCTGTAACTTATTAAATAAAGTCCTAGTCTGTCCTGAGCAGAATTCCAGAAAAAATGATTAGCACGCAGGTGTAATCGGCACCGTTTCTTGGTATTCAGGCGACAACTGAAAGCAATGCGTTTTGCCATTGGTGACGAAAATTTAACACAACGCAAAATAGCTCTGAACGTCTAAACTGGATAAAATTTTCTTGGGTGCAACCGAGGAGCTTGTAATGGGAATGGAGATTTTAGCTGAACCAGATATTGATTTCTCAGCAATTGTTTATTTAGAAAACCTGATTAGTTTTTCTTCGTCTGCTATCAATGAAACACATGAGAAGACTTTTTTGATTCTGATGATGAGCGTGTTCCACAACCAAAAAAGGCTTGCAAAGTAACAAACATTTTTACGCAATTTGCTCACTGATTTAGTACTGTTATAGATGAATTTTTTTTATACCTATGCATAAATCAAAACAGTGGTCTATCTGACCCTTGTGTTATCTAACATTGTTTCTGTGTACGTGTAGCCAAAGCATCTCTGCTAATGTAGAAACTGGAAAAGTAGATATTTTAAAATTACTGACGGTATAAAAATGCGTCAAGCAATATTTCTACAGCATTATAACACTATGACCCATGAACAGATCACTTAATAAATTATCTAAAGCATTGAAAAATATGTGATGCATTCTAAACATAAAGCCAACCTAAGTTACCCGGTTTTACTGTATACAAATTTAGGAAACACGTCTTTCGAATTTGCTTTATTTAAGACTCCTTTAATAAAAGCTCTAGACGGATATTTCCTTTCTGGATACAAAGAAACCATATTAACTCATTGACCATTTCAATGTCTGAAGCTAGTGAATTTTATACTCAAAGAAACCCAGAGATTTTGTAATCTATCTCCACTGAATCTATCTCCACTGAAAATATCCATCGTTGATTTGATTATTTCATGCAGACGTCATTGGCCAGCTGAAATTCTAAAGCACGCCGTATTTCGCTGGTGGGCCGGACTTTGGACACCCCTTGACTAGATTCTTCACAATTTGCTTTTTGTACTGCATTTTGTGAAGCGGATGAAGTGCAGGTACTGACCGGACCAAGTTGATATCCGGTAAATTGACCACTTGATAAAATGCATTATTCTTGTGAGTTACTTGGATTCGAGACATGGCAGACGATTGTTCCGTTCTACTTCAAATGTAAAGCGTTACTTAGCATGCCCACCGCTGATCTCTTCTACCGACTGTGTTAACTGCTACCTCGACGAAAAAATTCCAAACTTTCATCCACATATCGTTTGTTGTAGGCTAACTCCGTTCTTCCTGTAGAGATCCGTCTTGTTATCATCGGTATAAAGGAATCGACAAGAACAGGAACTAACGGTTAACTTCTTGCTGTGCCAGCAAATTGACTGTACGGAGTGTTCCGGAAAGGAAATTTCAACTTATTCGTGAACAATACTAAATATTATATCAACAATTCAGTCGGAATTGGAAACGAACAGTCACAGTTCGTAGCTAATTCGGACATCTAATCAATTGCCTAATGTAGCGGGACGTTGGCAAATATGCATACTATATCCAAGGAAATCAGCTTTGTCTGACAGATCAAGTTCGGCCAGTTAGCCGCTGATTTGAACTGAACTTTTACAAGAGTTTGTATTGGACTGCCGTTTAAGTAGAAAGTAACCAATAATCAACGAGACAGTTTATACTGTTGTGCGTTCATCATTGATATGATTGGTCTGAGTGGCACATCACTCTTAGTTGTCCTTGGGGTCACATATATATGTGGAATATTGCAACTAATCAGTTTCTAACTATTGCAATTATCACATTCTAGCACGCCATTGAGAAGAGGCAAATCTAGATGACGAACTACGCGCTTCTTGACATTGCTTATGCCCACCACTTTCGTTAGCCGTTCGAATTTACTCGCATTGTTGTGTATGACTATCTTAATTCGTAGTTCACGTAAGATCTGGGAATGTCAGGTGGTGATAACAAATGGTTCATTAATTGGCATCGCTTTGACCTTGTAAGCGACATCGTTTAACTTGGTTCAGGACCAAGTAAGCTTATCAAGACTGCTTCTTTAAAGCTTCTTCACTTATCAAAAAGGTTCTGATATTAGGCTTCAATAAACAATCCGTACAGCCTTCAAGAGGGAAGAATATAACCGAGCCCAAGTTATAAGGCTACTAACCGCAACGCATCATGTGGTACTTCTGATAAATTCATCATGTATTGAATGGGATCACGAGCAAGTGATTCCTCATCCTCGTTGTTCGTCTGCGAATTTTCCAGACGAGTGCTGTTCTCGCCTCGTGGAATCAGGAGTATATTTACAAATTAAGTTGGCAGGTACGGAAACACGAAGCATAGTCCCCGACAAAGGGGTAGTAAGTGTGTATGCGTTTCCGGTAGCTCCGCCATTTTATTTTTGTCGTCTCCATATGAGCGAACGCCACATGTATGAGGTTACCCGCAGAGGGCCTGAGTTTGTTCTACGCAACCGTAAAAGTACTGAATAAAGATAGTGGTGAATTTGAATGTGCGTTGACAGAAAATACTGCTCCATACGGAAATTCACCATCTCACACCTCAAACTAACTATGCGGTTACGTAAGTTGACCGTTTCAGAGTGAATTTGTCGTTTGTGACATTTATAGCGGTTCGTTAAATTTGGCACTTTAAATAGTACGGAGAACATGATTTCTGGTATATGCACGCACTTCGTATTGTCCCCTCAGTAACACCTGTTTCTTCGATAGGCAACCAACCATTAGTCGTGGGTCGCGCGATATAGCTATGCTCATTGTTCAAAGTTATGTTACGCTAATCCATGCTTCATTTGGTTTGCTGAGGATGTTGCTATGTGCCATATGAAGCCAGTTTAGAAATAATTATTTGTCAGCCTAGTGCTACCGTGGACGTAAGGGTTCACTTCTGTCATTCGCTCCGCACCTCAAACTTGTCAGACTGACCCGCTCTTATCAACATATATGCATACCTGTTATTAGTAATGGTACTGATAATACTAGAGAAAATGCATACACCTATAAAGCTTCCGTTTCTTTTCTTTCTCAAATCGTTGAAGGAAACAAACTTCTCTTTATTTTCAAAGAAAGATAAGGTGTTTATTTAACTAATTGATATCCGCTAGGCAGTGAACGACACTGAATCATTCACCCAACTAGATGCTATTTCTGAACACCAGAAGGTGTGCTTTCACTGGGATATATCAAACATCTCTTTTCACTTATTGAAAACATTTAACCAACTTACCTGAACTGCGAAATTAACGTTAAGTTCCAGGAATATATTGATTAGAATATGTGAGGAAATAAGCTTTTAAAATTTTTTATAATAATACAAACAAGTTACTTTGCTTTGAACTCGGAACTGCTTTGGTAATCGCTGAATAACCACCATATAAAATATGCACAGTTTCTGAATGTGTATGAACTTAAAATTTGTTATTACATTGCTGTTATTAATAACCGAGAGTATCCGGGTCTAGCTCTGACAAAAAAATTAGCCAAAAGCAAACACTTATCATAATACCATTACTTTTGCTTTATGTCCTATTGCACAGCAACTGGAGTTGGATTGTTTACAAGCAGATCAGAGCGCGAAACTAATTCAGGATGTCATTTGGTGGGTATGCGTTTACTGCTGTGATGTTCTTATCTAGCCGAATATTCACACACCTATCCGAATCAGTAAGAATCCATCTGATCGCTTGCAGCTTCAAAAACAGGCAGGTGATATGTGGTGGATAGGTGGATTCCACAATTGCATTTCGTTCCTACCAAGTTCCTTCGGTTTGGATTGGCAAATTATACCCTTTCGTATTGCATTGAATACTAAAGGATTTCATGATTATCCAGAATATGGACACGACGTTGAGCAGTATGCTTTTATCAGTAAGAACTTAAACGCACCTGACAAACAGTGTGTTACGGTTACAGGCTCAAACTGGTGGATTGAGCAAGTTGTTCACAGTAAGCGACTAAAACAGCATTCAAATTGTAGCACTTCGAAGTGCAATAAAATTTCTGTGGATAAATAATTCTTGCGAATCGAATGCGCTGATTCATAAATTGTCTTGGCCATGGATCACAGAGGTACATATTTTGATAGTTCATTTTTAATTTAGATTTGACTTATGACCTCCGAATGTTTTACAAGTATCCTCTTGAAACCTTAAATCCGTCAGTTTGCAGCAAGGTAAGTTAACATGCGCGATGTAAGTCTTACGTCGATGTACGTAAAGCTTTTAGATGTTGTCGTTTAACATTTCAGTTACTTTTCTTACATCTATTATCGTTTGCATACAACTGTCACACAATTAATATGCTCCAGATATTTACCTTGACGTTGCTCAATAGGCAGGAATACGCGTTTAGTTTAACGACTTATAATCGCTTGCTTCTAGGTCTCAGTTACGCTTTACTAATCGCAATACTAGATAAAGTAATTGGGCATTAAAATCCTTTGAGAAATGTAAACCAACGTATACATTTCAACACAAATCTGCCTGCGTTACATTTCTAATATAAATCCGCGGCATATTTGCATGCATTTCCTACTAATCCTCGGTAGGCATATGATATTTGAGTCTAATGTCCATCAGCTTCCCAACTTTCATCTAGACAGTGGAAATGATCACTGACCGAATTTAGTACAGTTAGTAAAAGCCAATGCCATCAACTTACTTACTCGGTTAGCCAACGATATTCATTAATATTTCACGCGAAGACCGAGCTATAATTAACAGGAGCGTGTTTCTCGTGCGAAAACCCTGGGCTTATAATGGTCCAAAAAGCTGAAATTGTTGGTAAGCAGTTTCACCAGCATCTATGTAGTAGTTTCAGGACAAGTAGATAAGTTAAGGCCTTGGTGAAAAGAAATGTTAAAACGAATTATGTTGCATGTCATAAGACAACAGTGAACCTTAAATCGCGCAAAATTATCAAGTTAACCTTAGACGGTCAATTATTAATGTCAAAGAATAATAAAGTCATTAACATATTATTGCTTCCTTATTTACTCTTACTTATTAAACAATAAATCTTAAAGTGCATGTAACCCATAATCCAGCCTGCGGTATTTATTTTCCGCAACTCAGAACCTTGACCTACGATAGATCAACTGGCCTGATTTTGGGCAATTGCTCCGGTAAACCTACGGAAAAGACTGGAAGCAAATCAGTCCACTAAATTCAGTTGAACATAAACATCTACCCGGATAATTTGTTACTGTCCGAAAGCCTCCTTAAATTTATTTATCGAATCACCAGAAGGATTAATCCACTGTCAGATCATTGTGTATTTGTTACTGACGTGTTGAGAGTGGATTTTGGTCGAGTAGTGGGTGAGTTTTAGGAAGAATTGCATTTGACTGCGTTAAACTACTCATTTTTGCAAGATGACCAGAGCAAGGACTGTAATTTGACAGGTCGCAAACGGAGATAAAGTTAACCAGTAATCATTGTTCAACTCTCACAAGTTTGCTTAGAAAGCTGTCAGAACGATATCTTTGTGAATAAAACTTCCAACACGGTAGCAGCGCAATGTTATACCATTTATACATTTCGATTAATTTGATATGTGGGTGAAGAAAACTGAACATATAAATAAACATTTAGAATGCTTTCGGTTAATTCAAAAGGATGAACGGAGTTTTCATTAAAATGTCAAAACAAAAATACATTGCTGGATTCCAATGAACAATGAACGATGATTTTTGCCGGGTAAACTAGCACTTGCTTGACAAGTCTCACAGGATGGTGTGGGTAAAACTACAATTATCACTGATATATGATTTGTCTAGTTGTGTGTTTATCTAACAGATAAACTGCTGAGTAAGTGTAGTGTAAATGGGAATTGAATACAAACGACTGGGCAACATGGAGACAGTTATGGTTGATGTACTCTTTGAGTAAATGAAAAACGAAAATATTAATCATTTTACCGCCTCCTCTGGTTTATGTGACATTTTAATCCGGTCTGAAGGAATAATTGATATATTGCAAAGTATCAATTTACGCAACGAATTTATATTGACCAAGTTGAAGACCCAACCGTTTATTGGAAATATCTAATGTGGAGGAGGAAACAACTAAGTTCTGGAGAGAGGTCCAGGGTAGGCAAAACCGAAGAGAATAATAAATACGCCCGCATTCCAGGCGGCTATATTGTGTACATAATTTCAGAGGGTTGCCTCTGAGATTGGCGTTATGGCTGTTTCAGCAAGTGACGACATACTTGATTAGGATCAGCCACAATTTAGTAGAATAATATGAGATCTCCGCGCACTCCTCAGTGGTGGCCACTGAAAACTCCCAGTGACTTCAGCCATTGATTGTAGGAAAGATTTCGTAGGCGCATTACGTTCTTTGTGGCAGTGCGTTGTGGTTTCTCTAGCACATCTAAGTCCTGCTTCAACCAAGGTTACCAAACTTGGATGGTGTATTTAACTTGAGGACGCAAGTAAGTTTTGTACATCATGTGGTAGATGGAAGGGTCGAATCTTCCGAATGCTGTTCGCAGCAAGACGACGTGCTGGTTTGCTCGCTTCACAGCCGCCTCTGACTGTTTTTAACAGATAAGGTCCGTTTGAATGTGCGCACCAAGGTGAAGTTCTTGGGAAGTCGTTTGAACTACATGTGACCCTAGAGTATACACCTAGTCATGTCTATGGCGCAATTAATCAGCGTGGCATTTCCACATTGCACGGTAGTGTATTTAGAACCGACCAGTTAGAAATCTTGTTGAGGTCAAGCGGGGGCATTTCGAGGTCTTTTGGTTCTTTGATCGCTCATCATCACGATGTCATCCGCGACGAAAAGGAAATCAGAAGTAATTTTCCCTTTGCAAGATGGTTTATGAAAATCAAGAATCAAGGCAGTGCCAGCGCACCAAGCTTTGTGATTTACCGAACTCCATCACAATTGCGTCGAACACGGATTCTTGTACTCTGACTTCCAACCAAAGTTTGTAAAGGAATTGCCTATCCAAAGCAGCAGTGAGTCACCAACACTATAGAGATGAAGTTTATGGAGGAGTATTCGGTGGTCTAAGCCAGCAAGTACTTTTGAGAATTCCAGGTAACATACGTCGACTCCTACTCCACCATCAACTGCTTCAGTCCAGCTATAGCGTAAAATTAGCAGGTTTGTAGTGCATGAGCGCTTTTGTCGGAAGCCATGTTGCTCTGCTGCTATCATCTTGTGATTTGCCAGATATTGCGTGAGTACATCAGTGATGATAGACTCTATAAACTTGGAAAGCACAGGGAGTAGCGTTATAGGATGGTAATTGGTTGGGTTAGTGCAACTACCTCGTTTATGAAAAAGATTGATTATCCCCCGCTTCCACATTGTTGGAATATAGATCTCCTCCATCTAGCGATGATAGAATTTAGCCAGAAGTTCTGCAGGGTCACTAGCCATTGCCCATAAAACAATCGTTTGAATGTGATCGACACCAGGAGAGCTGTTGATACGTAGGAACAACAGTTTCCTGGACGCGCTTTCTGTAGTAAAATTAATATTTGATATAGCTTATGATGGGACAATAGAGACAGGGATAACTGTTGGGCCTGTTACTGTCTGGCACGTTTTTTGAGTAATGGAACCGTAAGATATCGGCTGCTTCCGTTGCTGATCGCGTGCACCCGTCAGTCGTGATCAGTGCTGGAATTCCGCGTTGCACTTTACGAAGGCCATTAACATGTCTGTATAAGAGTTGGCGGTTCGTGCAGAATCTCTTCATGAACTCCTGCTGATGCGTCGCCTTTTCCTTGCGGATCAAACGCATACAGAATTTAGGCTGTGCCAAAAAAGCAGTCCAGGTTTCGGAATTCGGGGAGTCATTTTGAGCTTTCCGTGTTAAGTCCCACAATTACATGCATTTAAGTGTTCTGTTTCTCAGAAATGACGTGTCTCCTTTGACCATGAAAGGTATTCTGTTCAAACGCGTGCGTAAGCAGTGTGGTAGTTGTCCTTAGGTAAGTGTCCCAGGTGATTTCTGGGGGCATTCAGTTAAGAATACCCAAGCTACCTCTTTTACAAGCGCGAATAACACGTTGTGGTGCGTGACCGTATACAATTTATAATCCTCTTCCTCATAATATCATGCATAACACTTAGTTAAACAGTAGAGTGGTATGGTCAATGCGACCCATTGGTGTGTTTGTAATTATTCCGTCGACCATGAGTTTTTCTTTGGTGAGCACAAGATCACGTTTTGACGGCTTGTTAGCAGTTTGCAATCTGGTTGGAGAGATCACGTGGTTTTACAGTGAGCAGCTGGCAATTACCGCTTTTAAACGGGCTTTAGCTGCATGCTATCGATCGCTGCTCTTTCCAGGACGTGCAAACTAATGTCGCCTACCATCAGCAAGAGAACGTATGACTCGATCAAAGCAAGCTGAAGATGGTGGGTCGGTTTGGCGTCCATTACACACGTAGAGTTTGGTGGACAATATATCACAGCTTTAAGACGTGTCGGATTTGTTAGAGTCTACTGGTAAAACCCTGAAACGCAACATCTGCTGAACTGTTTCCGTCAGAATTTCACACTTTATAGACCGATATTATGCATTTCACTATTGAGCTTGCTATGCATGTTTGGCAAAATCAGAGCGAGTAAATCCGATTGATTTGTCTCTTTATTGTGGTCGACTTAAACCAGCAAAGCGGGTGGAACTGAAAGCAGCAAAACGCAAAAATAATGTCTCGTTTAACTGGGCATGTACACTTCTGCTTACCACATTGGCGGTCAGGTACAATCAGTTCCATCGAGGCCTTCCTTGCAATCAGAACTACGCTTGTCTTGTTACGTTTGGTAGAGGGCGAGTGACGCTTGCGTTCTTTGTCCCAGCCGAACTCTCGACGTCGGTTACCATAGGTGCGTGTGCACCACGAGGATGCACGTACACGGCGTTTTGTTAGGTTATTGATCCACACTGGTACCTGTATGACAAAGCCGTTGGAAGTGACTTGTAGTAGGTGCATGACAGCGAAAATTGCCGGCGATGGGCGAAGGCAATTGAAACCACATATTAAGTCTTAGCTTCGATAGAAACGATCCTACGGAAAATTCTTGATCGACCACAGTGTTTTTGACGCAAAAATGTGTTCCCTTGATGATTCGGGACATCTCGGTCTGTGTAAACACTTTCCTAATATGTATTTCAGAACCAATTATGTTGCTATGAATTGAAGGCCATCTAGACTAGTTAAACGGTGATACTGTGCAAAACCTACATTATTAAGCTTAAATCGACACAATTTTCAACTGATTTCCAAAATTTCGCAAACAGATTCTTGGCAGATCAAGGAAGCATATCTTATACTTTATTTACTACTATTCCATACTTTGTACTTTTGTGATCATCTACCTGTGATTTGAATAAATTTCTTCCATGCTATTAATTTATTTCACATTATTGACATCGCCACATCTGTAAAACATGGTCTGACGTGTATACATGGGACTCTATTTGTCCTCAAAAATTACTTATAGCCCATTAGTTCATGGTGCCCTACGTGTATAAATAATCTCTCGGTTAATAAATCACTTGTCATTTCTTACGGCTGTTGCAACCCTGAAGGATATATCACAACTAATAATGTGCATGTCCCTACACAACTGTCCATTCGGGAACTCGGAATAACGTACCCAGCTACTATAACCTCTGCCGGACATTTCAAGCGCAACACATATAAACCTATTGTGATCCGCCTACATTTGAACCACAACGTAGCTCAATTCGAAAGCTTCGCGATAAAGCTATGACACTGAAAGACCAAAGGCTAAGACGAGGATTGGGTCCAAATTGCTCATGGCCAAATATTGCTAGCTACCTTGAAGATAAACCACCAATAATAATTAGCTCGTATGATCATGTGGTAACATTTGAAAGCAAGCTCTACATTTACATTGATTAAACAACCATAGTCACTGCAATCATACAGGAAATATCCCTCGATGAGCTATTCCAAATGGACCTAAAACATCTAAGCACCCATGTTTCCAGAACTCGGTTTATACCTGAGAAATCCTTTACCCCAACTGTACATATCGCTCAGGTAAGCGAATTGATACATTTGTACTAATTGATCTGTGCTCCTACAGTCATCGTAAGTCCCATCAAGAGAAATATAATTATTATTACAATAAACCTGTAGGAGAAATGAGTAGGATTATAAATATGTGCCAGCTGTCAGATTTAACTCTAAGGCAATAAAATCCAAGGTAAAGTTAAAAAGCTAGCACATTAAAACCGTTTTATTAAACCAGTTGTCGTGGTCAGTAAAGGCACCTAGGACACGCTTCCATGAATACGTCATTTGGTACATTAGATGTCAATGAAATCGATGGATCTTTTATCACCACAACATATGTTATATTTAAAAATCCCACCTCAGCCGGAACTTATTCATTTACCTTGTGTGATCTCACCCGTGTTTTCGAGAATACTTAAAAAGAAAGCCAAACAAAACCAGTGGACCAAATTTTTAGTCACAAAGCTATTTGAGCTTGTGTGTTGATGCATTGCACTCATCTATCATGGAGGCTTTCAACCGACGTTTAATCACTAAAATCATCTTCGAAATCAGCAGCAACAACAACAAAAAGACATCAGCCTTTTGAACTGATGCTTCGCTGCCCCACAACCATGATGTTCTATGTAAGAAAGAATAATAAGAGCGAGATAAGGGACTTGCCTGAAAACCTTACTGCCCGAAGCAAACGTTCAAGGTCAAGTTGCCTACACCTAGTGTAGACAACATATTGTCACAAGCGCCTGGCTATAGTGCATAGCTAAGACGGCATCGGCGATACAGCTTCCTTGCGGCCTTCACTGCCACGCGTCATAATCAGCCATTACCCCGCAGAAAACTCAGCACCAAACACACTTTAAACAGACAATCCAATTACAAGACGGCAGCAGACGCGCCACTGGTGTCTACTGCGAGACATGTCCTGTAAAGTCTCGAGCCAAGTACAAGCCCAGTCCCTTGGACTCCAGCGCGGAAGACATGACGGAACAAGTGCACCCAGTTTGGTCGCCAGTAAGTTCATTTCCCGCTGCCAAGTCTACTTCTGTCCCCCTCGTGCCTTGAGCCATCCTAAATCTGGCAGACTAAACAAGGCCGTCCTATTTAAGCGATTACCACGCATACGTAAGAGGTGCCTGGGCCAATGCAATTTATTCAGTGCTACCTGTTGTTCTATGGCACTACCATTATTATCACTACCTAGTACTCGCCTGCGCACATCACCGTTGCGGACACGCTGGTGCCATCCGACTCCAGCAATGATTCGCAGACAACAATGATCAAAGAGTAGAAGACGCCTCAGATCTTCAGACCGAAGGGGCCAAGTCTCACTACCATACAGCATAACAGCCCTCACTGTGGCCTTGTGTACACAGCTTTCAGACAGAGGAAAACTTTCTTCTGTCACCAAAGATTCCGCAAGTTCGTGGAGGAAGCTCTGGCTATTGCAATTTGTGAGCTGACGTCAGTTTCTATGTCCCCATCGTTGCTGATGCAGCTGCCAAGGTAAGTGAATTGATCAACCACCTTGATTTCCTCGTCTACAAGGGTAAATGGGCAATAAAGTGGCTGATGGTCCTGCATCGACATTTTGAACTGAAAATGCGAAGCGCATACCAAATAATGGGACCACTCTAGACAGGCTATTCAGGGCTGTTAGTGCCGCTGCAACATCGTCGACAAGCAAGGCGATATCGTCCGCATCACCAAGATCAACTAACCTTTCACCAGGCAGGCCATCAATGCCTACATCGTGAGATTCCGCAAGGAGACACTTCATAATAAAATCCACGACGAAAGTGAACAAACATGAGCAAATCGGACAACCCTGACGAACGCCACTTGTGGTCGGAAAGCTATCCGACAGGTCACCGTAGACCCTGACGCGGTCTGTAGTGTTCGAGTATAGAGCACGTAGGATGTTCACATATTTTGTTGGAACACCATTCTGCGCGAGTATGTTTAACAGAATCGACCCATCGACTGAAAAGAGCGAACTCTTGAAATCAAAAACACAGCTATTGTCGGTCTGCGGTATGCTTGCCGCTGCTCTAGCACCTGCCACAAAGTGAATATATGGTCTATACAGCCACGTCCTGGGCGGAAACTGGCCTGATCTTCCCTAATCCGATTCCCGATTCACAGTGAGGCGAAGGGCGAGAATCGAGACTAGAAACATTGTCACAATTGGCGTTAGGCTAATACCCCTGTGGTTAGAACAGTCTACGCAACGGCCCTTCTTGTATATTGCCAGTATAATCGATTCTCACCAGTTAGACAGGAGACTCTGTTCCTTCCAGATACATTTAATAAGGAGGTCAGTGTTTGCATAGGACCTCACCTCCATCCTTATATAGTGTAGGTGGGAGGGAATCCGAGCCAGCGGCACGAAAACGATTAAGGGCTGTGATCGTGTTTCGAAACTCGGCCTCCGACGGATGCTCTAAACTAACCGTCCATGGCTCGTCCTGCATCACCTGAGTAGGAAGAGGTCCGTGAGCAGGAGACCAACTGAACTGATTTCGATGGTGTTCCTCCCAACGAGTTATACGGCACTCTTCATTGTGCATCTGTGCACACGCGCTGACTCTGATTGTCTCACTGACGTCCGGTTTTCTGGGACAGTGGAGCGGATCAGCTGGAACAGCTTGCGGTAATTGCCTACTGCTCCTGCCTCCTCCATTTCTTGAGACCGAGTGGTCCACCAGGCTTCCTTGTCGGCGCATAGGCTCCGCTTGATTTCGCGCCTAAATGCCGGTCTGGTCAGATTGTGCTCAGACTCAGTCGGGAGGTTTCTTCTTGATTCCAACCGGTTCACCGACCTCACGGATATCCAGTGACTGGTGCGGTGACGACTAAGAGTGCCACAAGCAGATGCTCTTGCTTCCTGCACGGCAGACGAGATCCTATTCCACTAAAGCTCAGTGTCATTAGGATAAGGCAGCGGAAGTTCGACACGCATTGCTTTTTGATAGGCTTGCCTGACCGAAGGCTAAGACAATTTTTCAGCTGCCATTCTGAAGAGACGCTTTGTGCGCCTCCTGGTAATGGTCATGGAGAAACGACAACATACAAAGGCATGATCAGACTCGACGCAGGTACTCAAGTAGGAGCGGCAATCGAGGATGGAACCACCCCACCTGTAACTTATGACTAGCTGGTCAATTTGGGTCCATCACTGGCCGGCTACAGTAGGAGGCCAAGGGGCACTTCGGCGCCCACTGTGGCTATAAGCAGTGCTACTAAGAACCAACTGGTGCTCCGCACACAGTTGCAGCAGACGCTCCTCGTTGTTGCCCATAAGTACCACCCAGCTGAACTTCTGAAGAGCCCAGACGACCTACATGTGCGTTTATATCCCCTACAAGTACTATGACATCTGAACTAGTGGCACTGCGTAATAACGCGTTCAGTTTGTAATAGAATGTGTCCTTGACAGCATTAGAACTGCAGTCAGTTGGGGCGTAAGCAGAAACCACAAACAAACAGCGTTTTTTACCACTTGGTGAATCATCCTTAGCTGTGGCCTTCAAACGGACTGCACATAAACGGCTGTTCACCGGAATCCAGGAAACCAAAGATGGCTTAGCCTTGGAGCTGAGAATGATACCTACCCCAGTTTGTCCCGTGAGGGCTGCATCGGCATCTACCGATGCGTGCAACCAATAACGAGTGGATAAACAGGCTGCAGTTCATTTAAAAAACGCATTAGGGCCTTTGATCTACGTTTCGGACACACAGCACACATAAATTCTCAGTGTGTCTAATGTGCGTGCGAGTGCAGCCAGTTGACCCATTGTTTCAAATTGCGAGCGTTAATCGTCGTCACGGAAACGGGATAGCGTGGCCTTACAAGCAAGTGTTGCAGTTAGGCGTCCGATAGGTGTTGCGAGAAGGTGGCTTCAGATGGTCCTACTCCAGTGTCACTTAAATTGCATTAAATTAGGCTGGGAATTAAAGAAGGAAATTTAGTAACGGAGGTTGGGATGGGAGTAAGAGCAATAGGTGGCAAAGAAAGAAGGGAGGAGCCAGCAGTATAATGTTTCCCCAAACAGCCCTGTTGTATACAGCAGTTAACGCTACCGTTGCATATCTGCTGGACGGAGGATGCAGGATGAAGTTTATGTATGAAAACATGTCGTCGACATCTGGAAAGCAGCCATAATGGCAGCATTTGCACAAATGCAATAACATAATATCGCGATGAGTACTCTTTTCGAAAAATCTCCCCATATATCTAAATTTATAAAATGGAACGACAGGGACAAATAGCTAATGAAGCCAAAGTGGTGGGAATGGTGGAATCACGACAAACAAAAATTCAAAAGTCTTGATCAATAAAGTCGACTAACAACATGTGAGAGATCACGTGTTGGTTGACCGGTGCCATGCCAACACATCATGCGATCATTGTAGGCGCACGAAGTGATAAACGTTGGTAAGCTAACTAGGGCCATGATAGAAGGAGCTCTTGCAGCAAAGCCTTCTGTTTGCATAATTACGGTTGAATTATCCTAATCGCGATCGCTTCGGCCGTCCGTATGATTTGCTTCCCACGACCTTTAGTGGACCGTTGTTGTACTAGATAAAGTACTTGGCAGTCATCAGCGGTCCTAATTCGGTCTCCGCTTTCCACCAGATGTTCCAGGATAGAACTGTTGGGGCGACTGACTATGGCTTTATACAAAGCCGCTGGGCAGTGCTTCGCAATTCTGTCATAGACTGCTTAAAATACATAACGCACAAGTCCCTCTGTGCCCGATAATCGATATGTCAGCCTCGGTTACGCACTCGGTTGCCAAATGTCTTGCGAGTTTGCTCGAATCAGTACGCAAGGAGTTATGCAAAAACACCATGAAAGACATTTGAATTTGTGAGACGAGTAGAATGCATGTAAGTATATGAAAAACTGATGCTCGCTCTGGACATTGAGTCACCTTTTACGAAGGTTTCATTGATGGAAACTGTTAATCTTTTATGTTATCATGTTATTATATTATTATTATTACTATTATGTTCAGCAGTCTAGAGCCCAACCGTTACAGTTGGTTTATACGGGTAAACCTGATGCTGAGTTGGAAAAAATCCCCTGAATAAAGAGGAATTCGCAGATGTGGCGTCATTTTCCTGAGTAATGAGCTTGGACCTGTGACTTGTTGCAAGACTGGACTTCGGTAACACCATGAACTATAGTTGCAGTTCGGTCCCTTTTTCTCTGTTATATTCGTCTGTGTTTTGTTTTCTTTGCCGCCGCTTATCGCAATAAAGGTCAGAAAGTAATCAAAAAAAGTAACTTGAGATGTTTCAAGAAGCCAGGATTGAGCTCTAAATAGCTAATTATATAAATTTATTTTCGACAAAGGAAAGCACGCCTTTGCAGGCACGAACATATTAAAATAACAAAGCGCAAGCAAACATGTACAAAAATACGCGTATTCCGTTGCAGTGCATATATATATGTATATATATATAAATATATGCGTTATGTAATCATGAGTGCCCCTTGCTGAGGCTGATGTTGCATTCATGATGCTACTTCACCGCAGTTGGGCCAAACCAACTTACACTTAAACTAGGTGTTTTTAATGTAGATAAAAATCATTACGTTTTATTTGGTTTGTTCTGCGTACTTGATAATCTTCTCTTTACTTGCACATGTCGCTCACGCAAATTGTGGTAAATTTGCGTAATTTTATCGCGTAGTATTTTTAAAAATAAATTTCGGACATTTTGTACTTATCACGGATTCACTTATAACCAATTTCTTCTATCTGCTCATTTAGCGAGTATTCATATCGTTATATGCGTATACTTTAATCGATATCGGCATTTCGAATGATTGCCTGATGTGCATGTTGACAAGGTGCCTACCTGTCTATTACCCACTACCTCTTCTATACTGACTCCAGGAGACTGTTGGTTGTTGCTGGAGGGGACGGGGTGTACTGTCCTTGTGGGCGTGCTAGGCTCGAAGAGTGGTTCCATGCACTCAGTGTGCAGAGGACTACGGTCCAGCATGTAGTCATGAAGTTATCGAGAAAAGTTAATGTAAAAGGGTAGTGAGTACTTATAGCTACAAAATAAGGTTTTTTGTTTTGTAACGAACGTCACACGTCGAACAAAGAATGCAATGAGCTGACAGGTGGGTGATCACTGCTTCGTCACCCCACTAATTTGTCTCATTAAGTAGTCTTGACCAGGTTAGCAGACGATTATAGCAAAGTTGATTAATTTACCTGTATTCCCACTGATTGGCTTACGGATTTCCGGTGTCTTAGATCATCCAGTAGTTTGTTTTTAACAGAATTTGCCTACGACTCGAGTAAATCAGAGCATGATTTCTTCACCCATTTCTGCGTCCTCTTTCTGAATGACAGCCAGCCTCCTCGCGCTGGAGGCCAAATAGGCAGGCTTCTTCGTGGCGCATTGGCATTCCTACCATTCCTATTCTCTTTGGATGGATTGTAGACGTGCTTTTAGCCTGCATGCAATGACGATGGACACGTATGTTCACAAGCTTTCAGTAATGTTGGATAAACTCGTGTGCAATAGAGCAGCATGTGCCACAGGCACACCACCGGAAAAAATATACATTGAAAGATCGTGCTCACCGGGTTTGGCAGACAATGCTTGCCGACCTGTTTGTTAGTTCTTGGAGTTAAAAATGCTTCCTCTACGCTGTTAACTAAACGCTGACTTTTACTACTCTGTTTCAAGCTGGATCATAAGGTACAGCATTGGTAGCTGAATTTTGATACATCTGGGTCTGATGCGATCGCAATAGTAGCTGATACACGCTGCACAAGCGCTGTCAGTTTGTCACAACTGTGCTAGCAAGGCAATCCACTTTACCAGTGGCTCCATCATATGCTGTCCAGAACAAAATGCAGTCTGGTGTGCGGTATCCTACTTTTACTTCGATGTACCTAAAGTTGCGCAATTGGGATGCAATTGCCTAGTTAAATTACAACAGGTTATTTAAGTTCGGATATACTTAGAACACAACTGCGAATCGCAACGCAATATGTCTTGGGCTGCATGCGTCGCGTGCGTCTTGTGTTGCTTTGTCGCTGCATTATGCAAATTGCTGAGACGTCCCTCAAGTGAGTAAATTGCTATCACTTCGTTGCCAGCCATCAACGAACCGGGCGCGTTAGGACCGGCACACGATGTCCGTTGACAAACTCCTACAGATTGAAACACTATCGTGAACAAAACTGACGAATGTTAGCATGAGACATTTCCGTTGTAGGTAGTGGGCGCTTGAGTATCCTTTAAACCATGCTACAGTTGGTTGGATAGTTGAGCTTCGGTAAGCGTGGTAAGATATTAGCAAGTACTAGAATGGTGGACATTAAACAAGTTACAGCTGCTAAATTGAGTTTTTGATTCTGGTGGTAGGTAAATGCTTGGATAGCGCTAAAACACCTCACTGGAATGAGAGTAGAAAGGTGTGCACTCGAAAAGTGAAGTTGAGGTACATGTAGATCACCGCCAAAACCTTACTGTAATGGCAGTGGCAAAAGTAACGATGGCGTAACAACCAAGACTGTGATGTTCTTCCAGTTTATTACGTTATAAAATGCAGGAAGATTAACCCTTACCGGCCCCATCGGTTTCGAAACATTCTGGGCTTGATGCGCGTTTCTGCGTCACCACGTCCCTCGAGGTTTTCTTTCAGCGCACGTCAACCATTTTACGGAGATCTATAGCTAATGTTTCTGTTTCGCTGCCGATAAATGAATAAGCGATGGCTGAGCGTGATCACCGGAAGTCATTTTGGGCACGAGAGCAAATGCTTTTGTCCTCCAGTGAAGCTGGAGGGTGCGTTTGACTTTTGTGCCTTGGTTTCGCCGGCAATTGAGGTCAGGTATATTGGTCGATAGTTCCACGGACTTGATGCTTTAATCCTTTGTATTTGGGCATAATAGTACTAACTATCCATTCTGCTGTAGATGGTCAACTTCAAGGGTGTGCCGAACTTGCTACAAGATGGGTGTAGTAATGTACCCATCTATCTTTTTGAAGAAGCTAAGATACAAGCCACCCGGCCTTGGGGAGGAGTTTAGACCCAGAAGGAGTAGTTGGTCCTGACAAACTCGGGGTCGATATCACCTTGCTCTAGCGAAGAGTATTTTACGAGCAAATAGTTGCTTGCCATGGAAATTGCTACCAGCTAGACGGATGAATATGCGCAAGCAGTAGGTTTCCTTTTTAGCATCCTCCTAGAGTACGGTAACATTTGTAAGTGCGGTTGGCGCGGGGCTTAAGCTACCTGTCTTTGCATTTCGCTTCAGGTAGGCAAAAAAGCTTTTGTGACAGGTTTATGACTCAATGGCTAGTGCATGTACAGATTGTACTCATTTGTTTCGTTTTATCAGTGTGCATAGGTTTCTGGGAGCTTTCTACATTTTATTAGCTTGATGTCAGTTCAGTTCAGTTCAGATGGGACTGGAACGATAGGAGAATTCCGTGAGTGTTCCATCTTGAGTGGATCGTTGAGCCAGGAATTGATGAAGTGCTCAGTTATTGATGAATCTAAAACGGAACACCCGTATCGCACCTTGGCCAACCAGTTAATGCCCACGTTTCCTGCCCTAGTAGTCCCTGCTGTGGCAGTCATGTTGAGTTTTAGATTGACCCACAGTTTGCTTCGTTGATTAATTAGGAATCTCATTACCTTGACAAGGCAAGGGGACCATTATGATGGTGACGCGCTCTCGCAGTTTGGAACAAACTGTTCAATGAGCATCCTGATTATAGTTCGTATAAATACTCAGGCGTCATCCATATTCAAGGATTGCGAACTAATCCAGTCTACGTTGTTTGCAGCCGTTGTTAAAGTAGACTGCTCTGTGCGCAATAAACTTTGACGCTGTGTTCCCTAATTGTGAATTGTGAGGTGCCGTGTCCAGAAAAGGCAGACTTTACAGTCTGCACTATTCCCATGGGGCAAAGGTTGGTTAGACAAGAGACATTGCCTGGGGCCGGGGTGAGAACCAAATCCAGTGTGTTTGGTGTCTGGCCCGGGACTATCGGTCTTGGTGTCGACACATGCTGTGTCAGGCTGTACTCGTGGATGTTATTAATGTGATAAATTTCATAGGCTTCCGGTGTGAGCTCACTCTGAAAAGACCAAGATTTATGCCGGGAAGTTAAAGCCACCCTGGAAAATAGTTTGTATCATGTTGTGGGTTCGCTTAGAGTGTCATAATTTTGAGCTCTGTATGCCACTCTGATCATCAGCCATCGCCATCCGTCATGAATTCGACACCAAAGTACTTCTGACTTATTATGGTTCTCAAAATCAGCTTCGACAAGGTGGACATTTGGGTTAGCTTAGTCAACATATCCACTGCGCCCCCATACAACCCACCAAAATGATCGCATCGAAACAGCTGATAATCTGGAATATGAACTTTGGGTCCCATATCTCAGATGACAGCCAGGTTTCGGTGCATGCCAGCAGATCCGGTTTCTGCTCAGAGACAAATAGTGGAATCTGATCTAGCTTGTTTCTGAGACTACGCAGGTACACAAATACTACTTGTAATTCGTTCCGTAACTTTAAGGTCCGAAAAGAAGCAGAACTGACCCCATCGAGCTTTGAGTTCTGTTTACAACGGGATATTACACAATGCGTAAATCTGTTTTTCCACATACTCCTCGGGTTAGCAGCTTGCATACAGCTTGCCTCATTTTGACTCAGTCACAAGGGGTGATGTCTTTCGGAACTTATAAATTTCCTCCTTGGAGGAGCGGTGCCCGTCCAAGGATGCGCTGATATGCTTCACAAAGACAGACCATTTTCAGTGAAAGATGCTTTCATCGGTGTTCTTATACATTACCAAAGCGAAAGACCGAAACAAGATTTATCTCTTGCGCACCCACATCAAACAGTGTAATGAAGCATTCATTTAAGGAACGCTTAGTCGTCGAGTATCCTCTCAGTTGGAGTCGCGTTGTTAACTTCTGGAAGTTTTGCTTAGCCAGCAGATGTTGCGAGCAGGCGGTTTGCTTAGTTCCGGTAACAATGGCTTTTGTAAGTATTTATTCCCAGCAGTCAGGTTTTAAGGCTGCGTCATTCCGTCTAGTACGGCTTTTAGCTGCGTGTTTGTGTCAGTTGAATTATTCTTGGACTTTGAGGACACTTTCTTTGCGGATTTATTTACAGCTTTGGTTGGCGTAGCTGTAACTGGGGCGCTCGCCACTGCAGCTTAGATTTGGGGCTTATCATTTGGCCCATTCCTTTTATCACTTGGAAGCGTTCTCACTGTCAGCGTAGTAGAGGGGACAGGGCTTCCTTTTCCATTGGGTGTAGAATAACCAGACACGGGTAGGCATATTGATGAAAAAACGTCCCCGTCACAGTTAGACACGACTTGTGCGCGTACTTATCCGGAAGGATGTACGTTCATCGGAAATTGTTACTTGCTAAGCATTGTTAGACATGGGTCTCAGTAATAGCTAATGCCTTTGAAGGGAGTGAGCGGAAGACATTGGTATATATAATGACCAATGTTACAGCAAACAGTTTGTCCATCTTACACAGAAATAGTACTGGACGGCATTTGACCGGAAGGTGACATATTTACCACAGTCCACGCAAGTGGAGGTCATATTTTCTGGAAGAAAAGGTTGACAGCATTATAGGTTATTATACGTGTTTATTCATAAACTTATCTCCAGGGTAGTTTTATCTATAAGACTCAAATGCGCAGCATACAAAAAATCAACCTACCGCATTAGGGTCATGCAGTTTGCGTGGTCTTGAACAACTGGTAAGAGCAGGTAGTCACAGGTGAATAAGTGAAAAACTGATTACTATGCATTAAGAATTGTGGAGTAAATACCAAAAGTGTGGAATGTCGAACCAGTGCGATTACACGGTGCCATGTATAGTAAGAATAGTTTGCACAGTAAGAAGAAAGCATTCTACTCTGGATGCTGTTAAGCATTTTTGTAGGTTTATTCGCGTCTGCTTTGAAGAAAATCTGTGTATCCAAGTGCTTTTTTATCTGATAATACCATTGCCATTGAGGGCCTGGTCAGATTGATGTTACAAAACATTTGCTCGAACATGGCGTTCGCGCACATGCATCTACTGTAATTCTTGACCGTTTTGAAAATCACACAAGCATCGAGCAGCTGTAGGTTAGGCGTCCTTCCGAGGTCCCAGCTAGTTGGGATTTTGCAAGAAGCTGTTATCCGGCATCCCCACTTAAAATTAACCATCAGTGTCTAATCATACTCACTAAATTCATG
>CALYDF020000649.1:0-30936 GCA_944474145.2 Dicrocoelium dendriticum | reverse complement strand
AAGCTAGTCGCATTCCGTGCCAATGCCCTCACGTGCGTTTTGTGCCAAGTTAAGTACCACATTTCATGTGTTGGATTATCAGTTGCGCATTTTAATGCTCTTCGCGAGATCCAACACGATTTCGTCCAAATTATATGTGAAAATTGCCGACATAAGATACAGCCAGGAAGAGTAAAGCCGACATGTAGGCCTCAGCGTTTCATTGCGAACAGCACAGTGTGTTTGGTCCAAAAACCTAGCCAGAAGAGCCTACAGGTTTCAGCTCAGTCGTCCTCCTCTACCCGAGCAAACTCACCGGAACGAAATCCAACCGTTGTGAGAAGCCTAGTTTCACCTTGCATAAATTGTTTAACTTTGTTGTGTTCAACGGACACTGATGTTCCAGCAGGTGACAGGCTGTGCTGAAGGCCAATGGAAAGAACAAAGAACAAAATTACGAAAGGACGTTGGGCATTTAAGTTCTGTAAGTCAACAGTTAGCCAAATCACGTGAGGCTGGTAGTATACTTCGCCCTGCAAGGTCAACATCGTCCGACCAGAGGCGTTACAATCTCGTGATCTTTCACGCACCGGAGTCCAGTGACCCATCACCCCAAGTGCGCTACGATCACGATGTCGAGTTTTTACAGGGTCTAATTGACAGACTCCTCGACGCTGGTGAGGACTCGGTAAATGTGAAGCAAATTACCCGTCTTGGAAAGCAAGGTGATCAACGAAATAAGCCTATGTGAAACACTTTTGTGGACGAAGCCAGTACAACATTGACCACGTCCTGCCTAAGTAGGCTGAAAGATTTGAAGATTCATGTTCGTCCAGACCTGGACCTAAAAACAGAGAGCGGCTCAAGTCTGTCATCATTGAGCTGAAAAGACGCAATGGTGAAGGGGAAACAAATATTTGTACCATAAATTTCCGGATGGTTTCCAACAATCTGCGAATCAGGATAAACAGGCTGCTCACACTTCAAGCACACCCGGTGGATACTGCTGCGGCCTGCGAGTAGCCTTCACCAACGTTTGCAGTGTTATGAATAAGCGCGATGAGCTTTGTTGTTTCGTCACGACTGAGCGGCCAGACGTAGTGGGACTCGCAGAGACATGGCTGCAGGCAGAGTTATGCACCCAAGAACTTGAACTCAACGGTTACTTGTGGTTCAGATGCGGTAGACTAAAGAATGCCCACGGTGGTGTCATACTTTGCATCCGGTCTTCCTTGCGTGCGAGACTTGTTACACCTATCGAAGTGACGATGCTTTGTGTGAGCTAATGTGGTGCTCCATCCGCCTCAGGCGCGGAGAACTGCTTGTGGGCGCAGTTTATCGCAGTCGCCTGAGTCGTTGGTTGGATTGGCTGTCCATTATTAGAACCCACATGAGTCGTCCACACTTTCTACTAATGGGCGATATTAACTGTCCTCGAATATGATGGCCTGATATGCATTTGATGCCTGGACCTAGTGAGGTTGAAGCAAAGTTCGTGGATTTGGCATTTGAAACTGGTGCGTCGCAACACATATGCCAGCCAACACGCATAATAACACGCTCGACCCCGTCCTGTCTTGACCTGATGTTAACGAGCTACGAACAACGAGTACATGACATTAGGATCCCGGTGTCTCTGGCTACAAGCGACCATTCAATGCTCATAGCTGATATGGAATTTGCTTTGACTTATTCATGTCCGCTGGAACCAGCTCCCAACTATTGGAAAACGGACTTCGATTGTCTCGCTCGAACCGAGGGCCAACTGGATTGGTCTCTGTCACAAGCTGCATCTGCGGAAGATTGTTGGATATTTACAAAGGAGAGATTGACGTCATTGTGTTCCTAATTTTTGCCATTGAAATGTCGAAAGGTTGGACCGATTAAACCTCATTGGTTTGACAAGGAGTATGGAAACCTGGCTCGGAGGCGGCGCAGACTGTGGGACAAATTCCTACTCTCTGGCTCTGCCAATGATTACGAAGGGTATACATGTCAGCGGAACCTCTACAACAGTACAAAAAAGAATAAACGCCGACATTTCGAAGAGCAGCTCGCAGTAGCCGCGAAGACCGCCCCAAAGAGAATCTTTGCTTACGTGAAGCGACACCTGAAGACGGCAGGTGATATGCCAGCGCTGGATGGCCCGGATGGACAACCCCTAACCTCCAGCACTGAGCTTGCGTCCGCCTTGGTGGCGCACTTCGCTTCTTATTTGCAAATGACCAGGTGTCTGTTCCGAGTTCGACGTGTACCGCTTTTAGCGAACTCGATAGTCTGCATTGTGGTGTGGTAGGGCAAATACTAGCCAACCTTGACGGCATCAAACCTGCCGGACATGATGGGCTTCAACCACTGATTCTCAAATCACTTTCGATCATCCTCTCTCCTGTTGTGACTGAGCATATTAACAGGTCGCTGTCCCAAGGTTCGTTGCCGGTTGACTGGAAATGTTCAGTGGTGAAGCCTATTCCGAAAGGCGGTGACCCTAGCAAAGTAGGCAACTACAGGCCAATTTGTCTGACACCTATTTTGGCAAAGATTGCTGAGAAAATCGTGAAGAAGGGATTGCTGCAGTTGCTACAGTCAAACGAGGTCCTGACGCCCGCACAGCACGGTTTTATGCAAGGCCGCTCATGCATTATGAAACTGCTTGTGACGAGGCGTGATTGGTTGAAGGCAATAAGCAACAGAAAGTCTGTCGACGTGCTATTCCTCTATTTCAGTAAAGTGTTTGACAAGGTCAGCCATGAGGTTCTCCTTCACAAACCCAGAATGTGTGGTGTCGGTGGCTCACTGCCCCGGTGGATCCGCGACTTTATTGTTGGACGAAATTGAAGGGTACAGGTCGACAACCATCTAACTGGCTGGTACCCCTCTGAAAGTGGCGTGCATCAAGGCACCGTGCTGGGGCCCACTCTGTTCCTGATACACATAACGATCTACCGCAGCTTCTCCGGTCACCGTGTGCCTTGTTTGCGGACAACAATAAGATTTGGAGAGAAATTGGCGCTCCCGATGAATATGACCTACTTCAGCAGGACCTCAACCGCCTATCCACATGATCTGCAGAAGTTCATCTCCCGGTCAACCGAGCCAAGTCTGTATTTATGGAACTGGGGAAGGGTTCTGACGGCCGAACCTGCACCCTTGATGGCCATTCGCTATATCCCAACCCTCCGTGAAGGACTAAGGTGAACTCTCATGCTACCATTTGAAGTCCGTGGACAGCACGAACAGGCTATGTCGTAACAGACTGTGCATGCTTTGGCCGCTCAAACGTAGCTTCGGAACATGGTCTGAAGAGGTTATCACTTGCTCCTTCTGTTCCATCATTAGGCTAATATTAGAGTACGGTTCGCCCGCCTACTTTCCGATTACCCGAGGCGAAGCACTAAAGATCGAACGGGTCCGACACATTGATGCCAGGCTCATCCCGAGTTTACGT
Organism: Dicrocoelium dendriticum; assembly: GCA_944474145.2. Classification (NCBI taxonomy): domain Eukaryota; kingdom Metazoa; phylum Platyhelminthes; class Trematoda; order Plagiorchiida; family Dicrocoeliidae; genus Dicrocoelium; species Dicrocoelium dendriticum. Next base: position 27,509 of record CALYDF020000649.1, on the reverse strand, counting down.
GGCTCGGGTTATGAAGACCGGTGCGAGAAACTAGGACTATACACCTTGTCCTGCAGTCGCGTGCAAGTCGAAATCATTATGACCTACCGTATACTACATCTCGGTAAATTCCCCATGCTGAGGCCAAAGCTGCAAGTACGTGGGCCATGCAGCACAAGCGAAAACAAATGCAAACTTGTCGTGCCGGAAGTGAAGCGTGTTCCCCACCGACTGGGATTCGAACGGCGATTGGTAACCAGTTGGAACAGTTTGAACAGTCTGAACATGTGATGCAGGCAACATCTATGCAGCAGTTTCAAACGTTGTTAGATATTTATATTACACTATTCGATTCAGAGAACGATTGCATACTTACGATGACATATCACATTTGTGAGTCCTGGAATATCATAAGTCAGATATTTTAAATGTTACATGAGAACGACAACGATATTCACGGTTGACAACTTTTATAACGTTTTTCACCATATTTTGAAAGAGTTGTGCAGAATTCATTTCTACTTGCTCTTGAATACAGTATTCAGTATTCAGATAACAGGGATCGATCCCTGGACCTGCTTTATTAGTTAAAGTAGCGTAAATCGATTGGACGAGGGTTCACTGCAATGAGAATCCAGGTCCAACTGAGATTGTGTGTTGCACACATTCACACAACATATCCTTAAAAATGACCCCACAATCAAAACTACCGTCAGTGAACTTCCGTTGATTTCATTTAATTTCATTGAGAAAGTAGGGAACTAAATGTTTGATCAAGATGGTGTTGCCTATAGATCGGGCTCATGAAATATTATTACGCGACGCCTTGAATCAGAGTGATTCGTGCGGGGAAAATCACAATGTAAACAAATAACTGTTGCAGAGGGAAGGTAGATTAATGAGTCTGGGTGCGTGTCGAACCTAAATCCGAGTAATTCACTTCAACTGCAAACGCCTTATCTCAACCTAACGAACGCAATGTGAGCAAGGTCTACTCCGACTGCCAGCAACACAAGCATGACCAAGTCTTAGCGATTTCGGCCTCCGTTTGTAACGAACTAATGATGGAATTGCTTCCATGTGTATCAGATAAGAGCGGTTTCTCGTTGGCACGAAAAGCATCTGACTTGTACACCTCACTCGACTAGGATATGAACAATTTATAATTCTCAGGAAACAACGCAACACTGTGCGCATAGCGTCAGCGATCGGCTAGTCTGGCAAATCACCAGCGGTCGGCGTTTCGACCTTCCGGGTATCGTCAGTGGTGCGCCTCCCAGCCGGGTTCCGCCCCCATGACTTTAGGATGCCAGAAGCTAGTGCCAATTCGCCATGGATGACAGCCACGGATCTGCGTGATTGACAGTTGACTATGATAAAGCCTGGCTCGTCTTCCACTGCCACACCAGTTACGAACGGTGCGGAGGACAAAGGCCAGTAAATAAGCTTACTTTAATTCCTTCTACTAGTTGCCTGACAGATTAATTTTATTCAAAAATTCTTATTATTTGTTCCACAAAATTGCACCCAACCATTCAGTGTACACATCAAAACTCCCGCAAATATATTAGCCAGTTAGACGCACATATGTATGTTTTTGCTTGGGTACTTTCCGAATATATGTTCAACTGATGTACGCAGATTTTCAACGCAATCCCTACTCGCAGCTGATGACACGATTTCATAAGGTTCATTTACTGTTAGCAGGGGGTTTAATTCGTCAAGAGAGATAGCTTACGAACCCAAATTATTCTGGAAGGCATGTGGATGAACCACGACCAAGCATAACATAAAGACGTAGATTATAAAGGCGGTGTAGAAGCGTGTTATTGGCACTACCAAGCTCTCCTTCACAAAAGAAAGATTATAGAGACGTAAGGGTTGCAAAATCAATAGATTAACCGAAAATCACCTTAAAATGTATTTAATCTACCTCCTACTGCAATTTACCAGGTCTGTGCCTAAATTAAAACGCCTGCATACGTAAGTAAACGATTGTTCTTATTGCGTTCCTGCTGATCAATTGCTTGACAATGAACAGCCCTTATAATTTTCAAAATGCTCAGCTTGTTCTCTCCAACCAATCTTGGAGAGAGAGAAAGCAGTTGAGTAAAAAATTAGTTTTTCTGCCAAAACATGAAATTTCGGATCGCAGCAGTGATGAATGCGTGAACCTCAAGTGATATGTAAGATTTTTCAGCAGCAGAAGCCCTACTGTTCCATGTTTGTAACGTACCCAAAAAGTGGTATAACTTGGGTTTTAGCAGTGCAATAAATTAGGAAACATCATGGCCATTTAAATTGATAATGTAACAGCTTTCGACAAAGACAAAGGTCACAAGAAACGATAATACCCGACGATTGGGTTTCCATGCTACTGTTGAAATGTAATATGATGAGTATAATGGACAGCGTTAGATGTGAGGCAATTTGCTTAAAAGTTCAACAAAATTATAAACCGTGGGAGCTCAGCGAGTGCCTGCGATTTATTACAAAAGTTTAACTTGTGCTAAAATAACTCGGTCATACATGGAGGATGCAAATTAATTAATTACTAGCTATCCAAATTCAAGGAGTCCTTTATTGAATTATTAATAAATCACATATATAGACTGTTTTAAATCAACAACCACGCGTTGCCTAAACTTTAAATAACGGGGGCTCTTATATTCGATATCCAAGTTTTTTTGAATTATAGTTTAGGTCAACTGGATAAGCAGTTGAATAATATTATTATTGACATATTTACTGAAATTTAGCATGAAAAATCCATTTGTTCCAGGCGTAACTGCAGCAAAAGAGGTGCGTCTGAAAGAGTCGAATCAACGCCTGATCAGAAGAAAAGCGGAATGTAGCAAATTTTAATAATTAGAACATACGTACACTTGAACTAGTCGCTTCAATGATGTCCGACTTCGAATGTGAACAGGAGTAATTATATGCAAATCAACGTTAAAATCTTATACTGGTATCATATGAATGGAAATGCTGACAACTTCAGTAACCTGCTCATTTTCGCATCACCGTGTCAGTCTTCTCAAGCCAGTCCCTTACAATGGCTCTAAACTGAACGAGCTTGATATGCACCGTGTCGCTTAGGGGATCCTCTTTCATCTGTTTGCGTTCCTCGCCTAGATTTTTCATCAGTTATGTCTAGATAATCTAATAAAATAAACACAAGCGAACCCACAAAAATGTTCTCTGTGCCAGTATGGAGTAGATCCATATACAGCAGCTGTGACAACAGTATCCCGCTGACCACTAGTTAACAGGCGAATTGTGCATCCAGACCCATTTTCAGCAAGAGTGTTGTGCTAGTTGCATCTAACGGCCCATGGAATATCCGTCCTGTAGTTTATTGTTCAGATGTATTGGGATCTTCGTACCCATCAGAAATGGAAGTCACCGGAACCCTTGACCGGATGCATATTACACCATATATTTACTCTCAAAATTATTGGTTAATCACACACGAACAGCCACCATTCTGGATATTCGTTCAGCAAACAGATTGTCTTCATCGTTACACAACGCGAGCCACTTGGCAGGAATACTTTAATGTAAACGAAGTACTTGCGGTTGAACGTTAGTCCAGAAACGTCATTCCAGTCAAATTGACATTAGGAAAACGCCAAGAGCTTTGGCCAATTTTAGACTTAGTAGCATTTGCAAAGACGAACCAAGGAGATCAACGCAAATTCAGCATACATTTAGAGTGTAAGCTGCGATGTCACCATGTTGACTTATTGTGACTATTTTCAGAATCGCTTCCAGTTCTTTTACTTACGCAATAGCGCGGTAGCCCAGGAGATACGTCGTTTTATAAGGCACTAGCGATACTGTTTAGACATGTGCTGCTACTCACAACGCGTGCAATTCCAGGCAGCGGATAATCGGGTTGAAGTACGACTTACCATGCGGAATAAAGGTTAAAATTATAAGAGATTTCGGTATCATGTACACATCTATTAATATCTGTTAGTTTACAAGAGCCTTAAGATGTTTAATATATATGTATATATTTATACATATATATATATATGTTTCAGAAAGTTTGCTTCAGATGTACTGGCAATGGCATTTGTTTCCCCGTACGTTAATTTAATGTTGTGTCCTGGCTCTAAACGGAAGTCCCTTACAGACTAGACGATTGGCTGGACATACATTCGGGCGGCTCCACTTGAACATAGCGACCAATTGTGCACAGTGAGCACACAATTGCATTACGCAACACTGTTTCTGCTAGTAAAGATTTCGACTAATAACATGCGAAGATCACGCTGGTAAATATAAAGCGATTCAGGCAATTATTCGACCTTCGTTACTTCTCAATGAAAATATCGCCTCATTCTTTCCAATATATTCTCACCTCTCTGCATCGTTAAGTAATATTACGCACTACGCATATTAGACGGCAGCATTCCATACAGTTGTGGTAAAACTCTACCAGACGCTCAGAATCGAGACAAATTTTAATTTATTCGTTCGTAGATTCCATTATTTTCATAGGAGTCCAGCTATCATTACGCGTAACGTAATTCAGTGTGGGCTATTTAACCTGCAATATTCAGCAGATTATTTCTCATTGACCTGGTCGCATCGATCTGATTGTAGCATTGTGCCGAACCGATAACGCGCCACACAGAGGTAAGTGCATGTTAACTTTCACCTGTTTCACTTTGTGTGGGTCAGCGTTGTTGATGGATATGCAGCTTCGCTTATGTTTGATCAGATTATAATGAATGTCTGCCGCTAGTTTGCCTGCTTCCAGTGATGTTTATCGTATAAGAAATTTGCGTTGATGGCTACTGAAAGCGTGGACCACATTGAAAGGACAGCGAGGCGGAACCGGACATTGCCAACTGGGTGATATAGGAAGTTGTTCTACTGCGCTACCTATCATTCCCTACCAGACCACTTCATGTGGGTGCTTAATAATCGTTGCATTTAATTTGAACCGATGGACACTTGATAATATTATTGGTTGGTTTCTTGAGAAGAAGTTTTGCTGTTTGATGCAATAGTGACCTGAAACTCGTGCTGTTTAAACTTCTGAAAGTTGATAAACCGATACATCAATTTAACGACGTAAGACCGTATATCCAACAAATGTTATAATTTCTACGTTCCACATCGATGGCTAGTTAGGTAGCCCTCACCAAATATTATTTCAGATTGGTCCGAGTTATTAACTCCGCGTTCCACTAGCGCAAATAGAAGCAGGTGCTCAGAGAAACAGTTGCCTGTCTGTGCTAGCATCTCGTGGCACGACATACTGAAGAGCTACAAAAATCTACGATTTTCCATGCTTAGCAAGCTGGTTGACTTACTTTCTGAAACGTGACGGACGCGTTCTTGACTAATGAAATTGTCACAAATCTCAGATGGCATTTAATCGGAGTACAGCCATTAGAGTCTAAGTTAGGGCGAGCGTCTGTCGAATGAAGACTAATCTGGTCACACTGATCTGCATTATTCCTTGATGCAATTATACGTGTCTATAGAAGCAACCATGTTACTCGCCCATCAAGCTTGCGCCTGTGTGGTGTGTATGTATGAAAAGCTCCTGCTGTACCCAAAACGGACTCTACAGTAATTAATGTAATTTGTTGGCAAGTGCAGGTATGTTAACGGCGAAAATTTGTTATTTCTTTACAGGATACCTATGACGCTAACAGAACACGGCTGTCAAGAGAATGATTATAGCTGAGCTGGAAAGATGTGCAGCTAAAACCGATTTCTAGTCTTTAGACGATGGGAAAGTTCGTGTTTCGATTATGGCTGCAGAAACTGTTTTATCACTTGTGCTAGTAAGGATGTTGCGTAGCTTAGACCATTTCAGTCCAACTCCAGTATTTTCCTGGCATTTTCTCCGAACCTTATGCCTGATGATATGAGTAATGTTATCTAAGAGATGAAAGAACGTGATTTCCTTGCATATTTGTAGGTGCAAATTATATTGAATTTCACTCCCGCTGAAGGTTTACGAAAGCGCAAACATCTTTAGAATTAATGCACACACACCTTCGAATCTAAACTCTCTTAGTAGTGTTACAGTCTCAGCCGTCACCTAAAATCAAGAAATGTTTACAAAGACGACTGACTGTTACTCTACAAAACCCTTGGGTATGGGTATTGAACGGCTATATTCTAGCTAAATATACTGGTTCAGAATGTGGCGGATTAAGTGCAAAGAAAAGTGAGTTAGATAAATTATTTTCACTACTATGCAAAGGATGAAAACGGTGTTACTTACACTAAGTGATCAATTACCGAAGCTTCTGGCCCAAGGTAAACGTATCTATTGCATGAATTGCCTCTGTACGCGCAGCTCAGGCTTGAGGCGGCGGATTTACACAGCTTCTGCAATAGATCGGTGCTGTTTACAAAATCTGCACGAGCATATTTCAGGAGTGGATTGATCATTCTGAAGTCATTTCAGAGCCTCCGTGTCCGTGCTCAAAGAGAAGTAACATGATGGAGTTATTAGAAGACTTCGCTTCACCACTGTGAAACCAATTAGGATTGTGTTGGAGAAAGCTATGATACATGCGGCTTGTAGTACGCCCTGCACATCGTGTACCAAAATAAAATGCGTATTGATAAACAGTCAGTGATCGAGTCAAAGTAGACAATCTATCCTTCAAAGGTTTTGAGAGTAAAGGTTTGCTGTCGTATGCCAAGCGCAGGTAACCCGCGAAATAGGTCTTTTCAAAAGCTTCTTTCCGGCGTTTGGACAAGGATCAAATGCACTGTCATCTTTAAAAGTAGAATATAATTTGAGTTCATTCTTAAGTACCTTCTACCTCGGGGGTTTTCTCTTACGTTCTTTTGCAGCTCACTTGCATATAATATACCATGTAAAGCCCTAACCTGCAAAATCATTGAAGGATTTACTTTATATGTAAATTCAACGTGTTTTTGTTCATCAGTGCTTGTGCTGCATGTTGCACGATACATTGGTTGTACTACAAACAGGCCATCTCAAAGAATGCACGAACACCATCCCGATTGGTTTTACAGAAGCGAAGCGATGTCTGCTAATAGCTCCGTCATGGCGCAACACTTTGAGTACGGTTACAAAGATACTGAAGAGTATTTCAGAGTTAATTATTCCACCCCTTGCGGATTGCGTAAAAATCTATCCACTGCTTGAGCGATCTAAAACCGTCACCTCAAGCCGAATCTGTGCGGGTACAGAAGCCTTATATAGGCAAGATGATTTTATCATGGTCCACAACAATCTGTAAATGATCATTCAATTTATTATTACACCTGTTGTCCCTTGAGTAGTTTAAAAAAATAACGTAACGAATTACCATTCCATTCAATTAATGTACCACCTTAATTGACATGGGGATTAATAGATACTGTTGCTGTTTTGGCCTCCTAATCAATATTCAGCCCAACTGGGCACAATCACCATGTACTTGTCTCCAAGTAAGTGTCTGCGTGAGAAAACTAGGAAACCTCATGAACAAGAATTGAAACTCGGTTTCAGTTTGTTAACTTTTGGAAAACGTGTATCCCAACTGCACCTCAAATCTTACCTTTCCTCCATTTGTCCTACACTAGTTCACAGTATGGAGTGCATGCGTGTTGTCACTGCATGTTCGTCCACGAGTCGTCTTTGTGCTTGAACGCTCTGCAACTTTTTAATTTCCGCATGAGAAAACCGAACAGATCTCATGCTGGGCTACATCTTTAGAGAAACAACACACTGGTTTTGTTGTTCACTCTTGAAAACATGACACTTCCAACATGCTGGTCGGAATTCCCACTGTTCCAGGACATGGTTGAACACACCTGGTACGCGACAAACAAGGTTAATTAGTCTATCCGCTTTTTCGTTTTAAGGCTCTAAAAAAGTAACAGGCGATTTACCACAAAATGTTTCTCGTCAGGTATGCTACCATCAAAGATACCTAGTATGCAAGCTGTCTCTTGTTGAGACTATAATTTTCAACACTGATTTGCAGCAAAATATTTTAAGGCCCTTTGGTCAAATATAAGAGGATGGCCTTCATGTTAGACTGACGGAATAAAATTGTCCAACTGGACAGTGTATCTCAACAGCACACTCTCTTAAAGATAAAACAAAATCATTCTGCTTAAATAAAGTAGGAGGCCGTGTTTGAAATCCCTTGTATTAGAATTTCATTCATATTAGATTGATTTGTTGTTCCATCATAATACGGGCAAAAAGTTCACAATCTTCATCAGTGTGCTTGCTAATAAGGGTGACCACAAAATTACACGACGCATTATCAGGCCCCTCCGGAGTGCCTACTCCCAGAAAAGATGAGCCAGCTTCCCAAATACATACAGTTGTTACAAATTATTGACTCACCTCCTAAATATACTAGTTTATTACTGACAGCAGCAAGTACTTATAGCCTTAATTATACCTAACACACTCGTTTTGACTTGGCGGGGTATTAACCACTTTGGGAGTAAAAGGTGATACAAATTGTGTAATTTCGCTTCCTGGAAACAATAACATTCCGTAAAGTTCCCAAAGGATCGATGCAATTTCCTCAAATAATTTGACAAAATTGCTGTGGCAATGAGTGAAGATATATGTAATAAGCAATTCCAGGAATTGGCAGCTCACCTACAACTCCGTTTCATAAATTACGGAAACTTATGTGCATTGCGGCCGAACCAAATAATATACTTTGGGACATGAGGCGTGGAAAACGTAGAAGACGCACGGATTTACATTTGAAAGGTGTCCTCAATGACATGGCTACTGCGCCGTGGTAAATGTATTGAACAGCGGAATTAGTTACTAATTGGTATAACTAAAAATGACATGTTGGAAAAGGTGGATAGAGTACTAAATAGATAGGCCTTGGTCTTCTACAGCAGCAGTGCAAAATCTAGGGCCCCTGGTGCTTCAACCAACCTTATACTTATAAGGTGAAAAATATATTGTAAACTACGTTCTTGCCTCATTGGATTCTTGCCCAGGATTATTGCTCGGATTTCCATCAGCAAGAGCTTGACGCCATAGGTGGATTGTATTTGTTGTTAATATCCGTTTTATTTGTAAAGTGAGACACGGGTACAATTAAGAGATTTTTATGCTTGCGGAACCACTGTAGCGAACAGCAAATGCTATTAAACAAACGGAAAGAGGACTCAGGAACAGGACGTTTCAAGAAGAACGACAAATGCTCGTTTTTGCTCAATTGAACCACGAGACGCTTTGTTTGATATGTTACCAAACGGTTGCCATTCTGAAAGAATATAATGTGAAGTGACATTAGGATACAAAGCACAAAGGCATGTATGAGGAATACACGAATGGACGTCAAGATATAAAAATAGCTATGCTGCAGTAAGAAGCTAGCGGAAGAAAACAATGTTTCAGCAAACGATTATAAATAAACCTGGTTGTAGTAAATTAATTTCGTGCCGTCATCTTACATAGCAAATTCAGTCAACATTCCCAGATGGAAAGTCAACGAAAAAGTGGTTGCTGGCTGAACCGAGTTTGGACCAGACACAAGACCGATTTTGAAGCTGTTACCCATCCTGTTTTACCATTATGAGAAGTTTGGGGAACTTTGGACGAGAATTGTTGACACAACTACAGGATAAATCATTGGGATTTAAAGAATTTTCCATAGGACTGCATGAGTCCACAAATGTAGCCGTCACTTCACACTTAAAACTTCACTAAGGAAATAGCCACTACCTTCGAATTTACCGAAGAAAATGCACCACTGAAAATCGTGCATTGCTAAGCGACAACAGGTCTCTTTGGTTCAGTCAATTCAACTATTGCTGAGGTAAAGTTGTTGTGGATAAATTTGTGTGGAGTGACCAGCGACGAATCTAATCTTATGGTTGGAAAGCATAACTATCTAGTGACGAAGCTGTGTCAGAAGTTCGAGGAATTCAATGATGATTCAAAGTTGATTAAACTGCAGTACATAATCCACCAAATGATATTGTGTGATAAAATTATGAGCTTGCAGTGTCATGTGGAAGGTTGTAAGCATTGGGAATTACATACCAGCCAATGCCCTTATTCACAGGACCTTCAATCATGTTCTGCAGCAAGCTGAGATTTAGTGGGATGACCTGCTGTACCACAGTTAAGTTCGATAGCTGGGTCGAAGATGGGAGCTGCATAGGTTCTTCAGGCTGACGTCGCATTACAATTGTATGATAATAACCAACAAATACATCTCAGTTCAAATCCCGTATGGATTTGGGATCTAGCAATTTTATGTGATCAGACTGCTCACCTGAATGGCCTGAATACAACAAGACAGATCCATGGAAAATTGGCCTTACAAATTTATGGCGTTATAAAATCGTTAGAAGTGAATTTGTAACTATTCATTCGGCATGCACAGAAAGGCACATTGGAGCATGTTCCTTTTTGTTCAGATATACGGTCAGGTGCACAAACAGCAGGCGTATACTTACAAACGTTGAAATGCTGAATCACTAGAAGGATAGCTTCAGTGAACCATTTATATACATCCAAAATATTAGTGGATACACAATTGTTCGAAAACCCGTTTGAGGGGAGTGCTGCCTAACTTATAATCGAGAATGAGTGATATGAATTTATCGACAAACTTGCAGGTCCACCTCAAGTGAACCGACGTCTCAATAGAGGTTACTTGTAGCAACCCAACCACCAGCGGATTCTCCAAGTCCAACGTTGAATTCGTTTCCGCTGTACCAAGCGTTGCTCGCGGAGCTCAGTGGCATAGTGCTTATGGCGTCAAACATGAGCCACTAGGCTCTGAGTTCCAACCTAACTCAGGCTCTCCAACTGATGAGTCCCAACCAGGACGAAACCGAGGTCTTGGGGTGCCAGTGTTGGGATGAGCAACACTATAATGTTTCCATTTTACTTACGGTCATTGTGGTCGGAATGACCGAGATCCACCTAAGTGAACCGACGTCTCAATAGAGATTGCTTGCAGCAACCCAACCACCAGCGGATTCTCTAAGTCCAACTTTGAAACTTGCAGGCAGTTTATCGGGAAAGTACTTTGCTTGATTTATTAATTATCTTCGTTTTTTTGCATCTTCGCCGGTTTGCTAGCAAAATGGCAGCCATTTTTGTATGCATATATATCTGCGAACGAACATTTTCTACAATGAAGCCAACGAAGCCCCACAGCTGTTTACAGATAACAGATCGGCATCTCCAACAACACCTAAGAATGAATACTGAATATTGAATCCTGCAATTTAGAGCAAGTAGAAATGAATTCTTTACAACTCTTTCGAAATATGGTGAAACACGTTATAAAAATTGTAAGCAGTGAATATCGTAACCGTTCCCATATAAGATTTATAATAGCTAACTCACGGTATTGAAGGACTCATAAATGTGACGTCGTCGTAAGTGTGCAATCGTTCTCTGAATCGAATAGTGGAAAAATATAAATCTAACAAACTTTTGAACTGCTGCACATATGTTGCCTGCATCGCATATACAGGCAAACTGTTCCAACTATTTACCACTCTCCGTTCGAATCATTCGGTGGGGAACACGCGTCATATCCAGCGCGACAACTTTGCATCTGTTTCCGCGTGTGCCGTATGGCCCTCGTAAGTGCAGCATTGGCCTCAGCATGGGAAGTCATCGAGATGTAGAATACGGTAGGTCATAATGAGATCGACTCTCACGCAATTGCAGGACAAGTTGTATACTCCTAGTTTCTCGCACCAGTCTTCAGAACCCAAGTCACCTAAACTCAGGATGAGCCGGGCAACAACGTGTTGGACCCGTACGATCTTTTGTGTCTCGCCTCGGGTAATCGGAAAGTAGGCGAGCGGTCCGTACTCTAGCATTGATATGATAATGGAAGAGAAGAGGAGAGTGACAGTCTCTTCAGAACATGTGCCGAAGCTACGTTTGAGTGGCCAAAGCATGCGCAGTCCGTTACGACATAGCCTGTTCGTTTTGTCCACGGACTTCAAATTGTAACGCGAGAGTACACCTAGGTACCTTACAGAAGGTGTGCGATATAGCGGTTGGCCGTCAAGGGTGTAGGTTCGGCCGGCAGCACTCTTCCCCAGGCTCATAAATACAGACTTGGCTGGGTTGACCGGGAGATGAGCTGCTGCCGACCATGCGGTTAGGCAGTTGAGGTCTTGATGAAGTAGGCCACCGTCGTCGGCAGCGTCAATTTCTCTCCAAATCTGCATGTCGTCCGATAACAAGGCACACGGCCCTCGGAGAAGCTGAGGTAGATCGTTGATATGGAGCATGAAGAGAGCGGGCCCGAGCACAGTGCCTTGAGGCAGGCCACTTATAGACAGATACCAGTCATTTAGATAGTCGTCGACCTGTTCTCTTCACTTTCGTCCAATATGAAGCTCGCGGATCCACCGGGGCAGTGAGCCATCAACACCACATATCCTGAGTTTGTGAAGGAGAACCTCATGGCTGATCTTGTCAAACGCTTTACTGAAATCAATGAATATCACTTCAACAGACTTCCTTTTGCTTATTGCCTTCAACCAATCATGCCTCGTGACGAGCAGGCTTGTAATACATGAACGGTTTTGAATAAAGCAGTGCCGTTCGGACGTCAGGATCTATTTTGACTGTAGCAACTGCAGCTATCACTTCTTCAGGAATTTCTTAGTAACATTTGCCAAAATAGGTCTCAGCCAAATTGGCCTGTAGTTGTTACTTTGCTATGGTCGCCGCCTTTCGGAATAGGCTTCACCACTGAACATTTTCAGTCAATCAGCAACGAAACTTCGGACAGCAACCTGTTGAAAAGCTCATTCAAGACAGGAGAGTTGATGGTCGAGTGACTTTTGTATCAGTGGATGAATCCCATCAGACCTGCAGGTTTGGTGCCGTCAAGATTGGCGATTAGTTGACATACCCCTTCAACGCCGCAATCCAGACTGTCGAGTAGGGAAAAATCGGTATACTTCAAACGCGGAACAGAGGCCTATTCATTTGCAAACACCGAAAAAAGTGCGCCGCCAACACGGACGCAAGCTCAGTGCTGGAGGTTAGGGGCTGTGCATCCGAGCCATCCAGCATTGGCATATTATCAGTTGGTTTCAGGCGTCGCTTCACATAAGCAAAGATTCTCTTTGAGACGGCCTTCTTGGCTATTGCAAGCTGCTCTTCAAAACGTCGGCGCTTATTCCTTTTGGCACTGATGCAGAGGTTCCGCTGACTTTTGTACACTTTGTAGTCATTGGCAGAGCCGGAGTGGAGGAATCCTTCCCACAGTCTGCGCCGCCTTCGAGCTAGATTTCCATACTCCTTGTCAAACCAGTGAGGCCTAATCGGTCCAACCTTCCGATATTTCAAGGGCACAAATTGGGAGCACAATGACGACAATCTCTCTTATAAATATCCAACAATTCCGCAGATGCAACTTGTGACAGAGACCAATTTAGCTGGCTCGCAGCTCGAGGTAGACCATCGACGTCCGGTATTTAGTAGTTGGGAGCTGGTTCCAGCGGACGTGAATAGGGCAAATGTAATTCCATATCAGCTATGAGCACTGCGTGGTCCCTTGTAGTCAGGGGCTCTAGGACCCGAATGTCACTTACTCGTTGTTCGTAGCTCGTTAACATCCGGTCGAGACAGGACGGGTTGAGCGTGTTATTATGGGTGTTCGCTGGTATATGTTTTGCGAAACATTAGTTTCAGGTATCATATCCACGAAATTTGCTTCAATCTCACTAGGTCCTGGCAGCGAATTTACATTAGTGCATGGTATTCGAAGACAGTTAAAATCGCCCATAAGTAGAAAGTGTGGACGACTCTTGTGGGTTCGAAGATGGGGCAGCCAATCCAAACAACGACTCAGGGGACTGCGATAAACTGCCCTTACAAGTAGTTCTCCTTGCCTGAGGCAGATGGAGCACCACACTAGCTGACAAAAGCCATCTGCGGGCCAGGTTGTTGGGCCAAACATACGAAACTGTTCGCAACGGAGTGGTGAAGCTTACACGTTGACTTTACTCTACCTGGCTGTATCTTGTTTCGGCAATTTGCACATAAAGTGTGAACAAAATCTTGTTGGATCTCAAGAAGACGATGAAAATGCTCAACTGATAATCTAACACATGAAATGTGGTATTTAACGGCACAAAACACACGTTAGGGCATTTGCTTGGGATCCGACCATCTTGGAACAAGTACCACACGGTGGCTGCTTCGGCATTGTCAATAATCCGAAAACAAAATGGCGGCAAAATTTCGGAGAAAATGACGATAGCAAGATCGCCGAAACCAAGCGATGAAAACACAAGTATTCTTGCCGGAAAATTCAGAAGCAGAAATGAAACTGAATTGTATCTAAATCCTCACGAAATAATTCTAATGAACGAAAAAATCCAACACAAAGTGATCTTGTCAACACAGCCAACCTTAAATGAGCGTTGGTCACCTTGAACCGAACATGATCAATTTCGTGTCTGAAATGCAGACGAAATTCTCACAATGAAAAGTAAATATATGCGATTGGTACGATAGTATATGAGCAACATCTTTAGCCTGGTTGTGATTTGATTCGAAAAAGACTGCGAGTTAAATCATTAACGTTGCTATTTTGTACACTTACGTGTATTTGTTTCATCCAGCATACAAGCATTTTGAGGATGGTAGCTACAGAGCAAGAAATTCCGAAGGACTTATGTAAGTAGCGGAAGGGGAATATATCTGGCATGCTTGCATATTAGTTATGATTGTTTTAGCCCACGGCCTCCAAAAGTTTGTACATCAGTGTTTTCTAACATCCACGTGTACTTGGGATTGTTAGGATGGAAGTGGATTGTTTGGCAGTGTACCCACCATTCAGGACGAGTGAGAGTGGGGAGTAGTATTGCTTCCCGTATCAGTCCAGGTAGACTCGAACTAGTCGGAGCAAACGCCAGCGGGGGTGAACTGAGAGGGTTCAGTTCCACTTCCTTCATCAACCTTCGGGTATATATGAAATCTTAAAAAAGTGTTCGAATAAATAGGCAATGTACCAAAGTTTCGATTGGAGAAAAGGAGAAATCGAATTTCATTCTATCAACCAATATCTTCCTTGTAAAGTTTATAGAAGAAATTATCGGACACTTCATTGTAAACATCTACAATGTTGGTCAAATTATTAGACAATTTGTAGAATTCAGTAAACTCTGCATGTTTCTTCACATTTTTCGTAACAAGAAAATGATTCTACCTGATTATATTTTTAAAGCAATTCATTCTGTAAAACAGCCTTTTTCAAATTTTAAGGAGTTAAAACACAAAGGCTTGCTCAGGTCGCTATAAGTGCTTCAATGAGCTGCGGCTTATTCGTAATAAGGTTTTAATCTATAACTTTAGAACTGCGCATAAGTTCTCTATTGGTAACATATCAGGGATAGTACCAGGTGATGGTTAAACTTCAATGCAACAAACCTCAAGAAAGCGGGTTACTTTACGCTCCTTGTGACATGGAGAACTGGCATGTATGGAAATGCACACTTCTGTGTATATAAATCCTTCTTTCTTTATCATTTAACAGTTGAGGTGCTGTAGTACTGTATTGTACTGCTGCTGGTTCACGTTACCACGGACGATGTGGAGTTGACAATTATCGTTGAGGCTCATAACGTTCCATATCATGACCTGAGTGGGATCCTTGGCTCGTTGATCCATACACATTTCCCTCATCTGTTCTCCAGGTAATCGCCGGACACATAGAGATTGTTGATCAGAACACCGGGGTACACACTTTCCGCTGAAAACCACCTAAAATAAAACACGGAAAAGCCGTTGAAAATATCCAAGAAATGTGATCATATTTTTATCGCCAAACACCTTGTAAAAATAAAGCTTTTGTCATGCACCCACTCAAACTCTGCTTTTGACCATCTATCAACCTGTTTGGAACATTCCAGTCGCTTTTCTTTCAAATGTTTGGTCAAATTTTGCTTCACCCTGATTCTGTAAGCCCAAAGTTCAAAATACAAATGCCGTCTTCTTACAGCTCTGGAAGTTATTTTAACGCCATTCTGTTATAACATCCCTTGTAGCTGTCTGCTAGATGCTTTGTGATTTATTCGGCATTCCGTAATCACAAATGTTATCGCAAGCTGTTGTTGCCATGCTGAAAGGGTTTTTACCGGAACTCATTATAAAAAAATTTTCCAATTTGGCCTAGAAACGCTGGGCTACCACAAATCTTGTTAGTAATTTCTGATGCATTAACACTATTTTTAACAAAAGCAAGTTTTGCACGCTTTTGAATGGTTAAACTAGGTAATTTACTCATTAATATGCTAGTAAAATCTAGAAAAAGCCGATTGATTCTGGCGCGTCGTTACCTCAGAAGACACCTTAAAAAATAACAATAAAAGTGTATAAATATAATTGTAACTTGAGGCAAAACCAGAAAATGTTATCCAGAAATGTAGGCTGCAATAGGAAATAACAAATTAAGATAAAAATATCAACTTCGGTTTACATAACTACTGTACATGTAACCTCAACCCATTAGCCACCAGTTGTAATACTCATTCAAGCCATGACTTTGCGTTTTAACATTAAAAATTGTCAAAGGATGCTTTACAAATGCGAATTTTGATGAATTTCTAATCGGTATATTTTTCCCTTGTAAAATACAATCAGCTTCCAGTAAAATCATTTGGTTGTACGGGAAATCTGAAAAAAGATGGAAATGTTTTCTAAATTCATTTTATAACATGTAAATTTACAGTCAATTTATAATAATTTGGCCAACACTGCATACATTATGAGGGGTCACAATATGTGGAATTCCGTAGCTCCTATCTGCACTTCTCCGCACAATCACCGGTTGTGCGCCTGATAAAGGAATTACTTTGTGTACATTCAAGCGTTCAGCACACAGCAAAAGGTCATTAGACTGGAACTTAGGCAATAGACCGCAGCTGTTACAAAATTGTGACTTTTGTCCCTTTCCCTCACTACAATTTCCCCGATTGGCGTATAATAACCAAGAATGCATTACCATCGTTTGATATCTTGGCGATGCCCTCTGTATGGTTAACCGGATCATTGAAACTACCTGGAATAATTTAACTTGCCATGGAGATTGCACATTCTCTATTGCGACCCGTTACTCATCATCCAGTAATTAAAATTAGACAGAACCCGGCACGTTAGGACGCCTAATCATCAAACTTAGACAGGCAGTTAGGGACGAATCAAATCATCATTTCTGATTATCGCTTCACAATGTCAAATAAGTTGGTGGAACCGTAGCAAAATTTGTGTACACATATTGTTCAAGTTTTGATCTATCCAGACTCAGGTGCATTTTTATCCATGTATTCAAGGCATACGTAGTATAGAGTTGCCATTTTTTAACTTCGCGGAATGTGTGCGTGTCAACAGAAAAAATCGCCACCGACTCTTTGTTTTTAACCACTTCATATATCCATAGGGGTTATTCGAGCATCAAAATGTACAAGATTTCATCATATGGTTTGCTTGACGGTCAAAACAACCTCTGTAAAATGCAAGGTTGCTGTATGAGCACAGTATTAATTTAACAATATTAATTTGCTTGGAATCGACTTCTATACATCGTACAAGATTGGTGTGCACATGATTAGTTTGTGACAAACCGTGAGCGCATTCAAACAAATTTGTTACCGACATTCTACCAGCATTGATCGGGAAGAGAAACGAAAGTCCATCGCGGTCCTGGTTTCATTCAAGCGTGAAAACCCATTTAGTTAACTTGTTGATTACGTGTTATGCGGGCACCCCTTGGAGACTGGTTTAAGGCAAGGTAACAAGCCGCATGGTCCGCACACTATTGTGCCTTCGCTCTCCATCACATAGCGTTGCAGATTAAATGAATGAAGTAAAAACCAGTAGGTGAGAATATTATCGTACGATTTGCGCTATCGGTAAGCAAACAGATCTCATGATGAACTGAGTTAAATTACTTCACGGATTGTAAGCTGCTTTGCAGCATGCGTTAGACAGGATACTTTAAGGCATATTGTGGAGTGCGGTATGGTAGATTAATAATATATTCTTTTTCAACTGTGCAACAGTCAGTGGAAAACTTGCATTTGGACCCACTTGGGCCTTGCCACTGAACTGTCATCCATCAGTCGTCCACGCAAGTCACTGATGTATCGTAACAAAACTCACTACATTCCGATTAAAACTAAATAATGTTCTAAATATGCTTAAGGTACTGAAGACACGTGTCAACTGAGATCCTGGAAACATTAACAATGTGTTCTAAACAACATATAAATAGTTGGGAGCCTATGGTCGTCGCGTTCTTCCATTTTCCATAACCATGACATAAGAATTGTACCAGTTCCACCTTCTCTTTACTAACATAATATTAATTTTTTCCAAATTTTAATAAAATATAAGGTAAAAACCTGTTGTACAAACATAAATAATAAAGGATAAGTGGTATATTTCTAAGCAAATTGAGTCGCCTTTCAACTCAGTGTTCTAGCAACATTGGTACAGCGAGATGGCATAAAATAATTGACTGAATAATTTGTATTGCTGTTCAAAATCGGTTAGAGTCATTTGAAGTATTATTTGTCACAAGGATTGAAAAATTGAGAAAAGTACCAAATAGGGACATGAACAAATCGTCAAGCAAAGGAATGTGAACATTACATGGAACGGTCCTCTGGGATCTTCTTCAATGCTGAGTATTCGTTCGAAAGGCTTCAGTCAGCGTTTCTATATACTATTTGACCGTGTGCCTACACGGATTAATATCATGTATGTCAGCAAGAGTTTTGCACAAATTTGAGGCTTTTTATATACATATGGTTTTGGCTCTCAAGCCCCTTAGCCCATTCTAATATTTGGCTAAGTTCTAGCATAGCACTTTTTACATTTTTGATGCTAACGTGCCAGTTACATTAGGTCGTGCATGGGTATAATCGTTGACCTGAAAGCGCCAATAACTACCTCTAGAGTTCAATCGTAGCGAACAATACAACGTTCTCTCATAATACGGATAAAAAGCCAAGGCTTACCAGGTCCGTTGGGTTGATTTGTGGAAGATACATAAGGCTAAAGAAAGTATTTACACTGAAGTGCAACGCGTATCTGTCGACTCACAAGATTACCCACCTTCTCTCATTAGTATATCCGTTTAACCCGCTGTCTTGGGGACTACTTCATCTAAGTTTGTATGCGTTTTTCGTCGCCTGATGGATGGAAATTAACCCAATTAATGCAGATGTTGTAATGCATCATCGAGTTGCTGTTCAAAGATAAGTTGCGTCGGCGCAGAAATCACAATGGTCAGAAAAGCTTTTCAACTTTGACAAACTTTAAGATATAAATCAGTTCGCGACCAAATGAGACACCATTCATCACACGCAGAATACTTTTACATCCATTATAACTTCTCTGGTCTGGTTCTGCGGAAAAAATACGAATCGCTGCGTAGACCTTTCTTGTTAAATCGTCATTCTTCAGGCAGTAGTTTGGACAGAGCTACATGCCGTATATAAAGAAGATAATGAATTATAATTGGACTTCAAATATGTTGAACCAAGTAACTGCGAGAAATATAAATATAAAAAATCCTGCGTAGCTAAAAGTGAATCATTTGTTCCATGTAGAATACTTGCAGTACACTGTTAATCGATCGGTGTATTATTAATACATTCGGTTAATAGTTTTTCTAACCCCTGATTGTTATCCATATTTTAGTGCATATTGTACGCCACTTGACCCATTCCACTAGTCTTCTGCTTCAGTTACGTTGATTTTGAATAGTTCACTGCATTATCTACTCTAAGTAATTCGTTTATTCGATCACCTAATAAAGGCGAGAAAGCACAAAATCTTAAATAATATGGAAGGCTTTTCCACATGGTTCCAAATATATATTAGGGAAGAAATTTACGCGTAGTTTGGTGTGCGACTTTAATTATGATATGACGAAATATTTACTTCATATTTTGTAACAAGTGGTCTACTGTAACCGAAAAAATACCACCGCCCATGAACTTTTTGATTTAGCACATTGCAAAGGATTGGCAGATTAACGCTTAAAGCTTCTGAGCAAATGGGGTCAAGTTTAGCATTCTTCAGCATTCTGGGTACGTAGTTCTGCATGGGAAACCAAGAAGCAGTCTTGTACATGTGTGTTGAATGCTTTCAAACGCCAGTGCATCACATTGTCATGCGCTAGATTAAACAAAACAACAGTAAACTAAAGATGAACGTGCATATATTTGAACAATATGATCTAGGCATCTGTTGAATGGAGCAGTCTGAGCAACCTTGCATTTTGTCAGCCTTTACGACGGTATATTCTACATGTACCACGAAGTTCAGACTATTGCAATAATGTACTCCTAGGGCACTGACTTCAACGGCACAGGTAAGCGCCTTACCAAGGTAAAGCAGCGGGCTAGATAAAATGTCAGAGCAGTATGAAATAACGTTGCTGTTTTCAACTGAGTAGCTCAGCTTTGATGTGGAGCATCCCAACTCAAGGGCCTCTAGATCAGTTCGTACGCTGCAGAAAGCAGCTTTCTGAAGTGTCGGATTTAGGGTGCAAACAAATTTAATATCATTGGCGAACATCGAACGGGGTACCTACATCTATTCATCAGTTGTGCACATAAAGGATAGTAAAGGATCAAGAACATTGCTTTGGACAAGGTTACAAGGTATCGGGCTAACACAAGATGTGCGGTGTTTAATCCTGACCGCTTGGGTACTGTCATAAAGATGGGATGAAAACCAAGACCGTAATGGGTCAGTTATATCGGATGTTGCCAAGTCTGTTATGCGGTAACTGGTCAAAGGCCTTCTGTATAACGAGAGATAAATTAGCATAAGCGTCACCCTTATCAAAAGGACTTGTAATATGATTGAATACATTCAAGTGGCATGACTGGCAAGAACAATGTATTATACAACCAAGCTACACCGGGATAATACCTTGTTCGTTGAGTACCAATTCATGCGTACTTTCTGTTTCAATTTTCCCATGACTTAATGCGAAATGAGGGTAGGATAATTGGGTAATATTTTGCCACATTCTTAATGATGCCTGCGGAATTAGCACATTCAAAACGATCGTGTCGCTAACCTGTAAGAAAATTCTTGTGCGAAAAATGTTTATGGTTTCAGAACATGGGAACTACCACACCCCACTTGCTTTTAAATGATGGCTCCCCTGGTGACATATAATGCTTAGAGGTACTTTATATAAATTAGTTGTTTATTTAGACGCTTAAGGTTTGTAATTGTCAGGAATAATCCGGCTCACTAAATCTTTTATTTACTGCGACTGTCGTCTCATTTATACCCACTTTGATACTCAGCGGCCTTCTTCGGCTATTTTTTGATCAATACACAGATGTTATCGAAGAAAATTATCAGACAACAAAAGAACTCTTCTTATTTCAAAATGACTGGTTGTATAATGTGTTGGTAGTGCAGATCTTGATGAAACATGACAAGTCTTTCTTAATACGTTTCTTATACTGACCCAACTTGGAGACTGCTCGAAGTTAGGAGTTAAACCTCTGAACCCAGGCGTCATATTTCTGCTCACCTTATTTGAAAAGATAAGTCCGTCCCCGCTGCACAATGAAGCCCAGTGACTTGATGATGACTGCCACCCAGCAAATGGAGTTGATTCGCACCATTTGTTTAAATAGTTGACCTGTGGAAATGTTGCCGAATTTTCATGGTCCTCGAACGAACGGATACTCAGTGAGCACATCCAATAATTACCCACTGCCTTTGGAGATGTGTCCACGCTTGTACTGGTTTTTGACAGAGGTTGACCGTTAGGCTTTCTTGAATGCAACGCAGGCTGTGCTCTGCCGTATGTGCAATCTGGCAAAAATGTGGCGGCAAATTTAGACCATAGGTACACTCGCCCGATACGTTATATGGGTGTGAACAGGATGGCAGTCGCCACTTACGGGTACAAGTGCATTTATTTGTATCAGGGTATTTGTGTTCTTAGAGATGGTGCGTCTAAACTAGACTCAGTCAGACAGCCACTAAAATCTAGAAAAGCGCAATAGCGCGCACCTTCGCACCCAGGAAAGCACTTTCCTGGATATGCGGTGGCTGTTTGGCTGAGACTACAACTAAAATTATTAATTAATTTGTAACGCCTTAGACTGAAATATTGCCCGAAACGCTGGCGGAAACTGCTATACAGTCCCGAGTGAAATCCGCGTTAAGCTTTTACCCGACGTCGTATCGCAGTTTATCCGTTACACGCCTTGGTCATGTTCGGGACTCCTACGCTCCTTCGGAAAGTAGTGCACCAAAAGCTGGAGTTTTCATTTAAGTAAGCTTAACGCGCGGTAGTTAGGTAATGAATCTTTAAGCCTACAACGATGAGTTCTGGAAGGAAGAGTTTAACAGCACTCAGGTGCTTTCATTTCTAGTAAGGATATCTTTCGCCTTCAATAATTTGTCAGCATGAAGCTCGGATAGCATAAAGTAAAAGCGGATCTTAGGTAGAATAGAAATAACGACGAGAAAACTCCTTGCCCTATACCTTAGCTTGTGATCCCATGGCAGAACCTAATTAGTAGACGGGTGACAGCAACAGTCACAAGATCGGTTTGCAAAGCAAGGTTGGTGCCTAACTTGGGTTCATATAATTGTAGGAATATGTAGGACCAGATAAGTGGCCCCTGTGTAACTCGGTACTGTGTCGGCTATTGGTAGATCGATTCCGACCTTGCTGATGCAGCAGGAACTGAGATCCGCCCCACTGAAAACTGCTGGGTGTTCTTAATATTATTAGCGCTGCGTTTGAAAAGCATTTTAGTGTTTTTTAATTTACTTGCTTCGTATTTAGGTTGCCGTCAGAATACTTTTATTTTAAAACGTGAATTATGAAAGACAAATTAGTGAGCAGCTGATCTGTAAGCAAATTTTTATATATACTGAAGTGGTAATCAGGTAGATATCCTACATACATTAATCATGCCCCAGTTACCACGCGAGTAATGATATCATTTTCACGAACGGCCTGTCTGTGGTTCCGATCATGGATAACTATTATACCATATTTACTTCAGTAAAATGGTATATTATACAAATGCATATATCCCAATCATTCAGCTAAATGCGGCTGCGCATAACAAAGGTCATTTCTGACTTAATTGACTTTGGTGTTACAGCGAAATAGACGGCAGTATTACTGGTGATGTCGCTTACATCTATTCACTATAACGCACATTTGAGGATGAAATAAAATTCAACTTGGCTGAATATACCTGGAACTGATCGAGACTTCACGGTTTTAAGTAAGATGGGAAGTTGTATATTTCCAAAGATCCTTATATGTGTGACTGGCGCTCCCTCCATTTCATCTACGTCTTTACTTGTAGATAATTTCCTTATATGAATAAAACGCAATGGGATTCATTCGTTCGTTCAACTCAGCCTGAAACACTTGCTTCGGCATCACAAGCGTGAACGAAACAAAGTTGCGCGCTTTCATCTGCAAGATTTTATCTCGCACTCATCCTCACTATTTGTGCACAAGGGAATGATGTAGTCGTCGTTATTTCATTTCCAAAACTCTGAACTAAGTGAGTGCTAAAGGACGTGCGCAAGTATGTCACATATGCGGAACATGTTTTCTACTGCCCAGTAATGAAAACTCATGGTCGGATAAACCAAATGCTAATAGTGTTAGATGACTTTTCTGAGTCTAAGGTGACGCTCGCAACAGATGCTAGTACATGTGTCGCCGACCGCCCATATGTGTATTTTGGCGAGAATATTCAGTTCTGTCTGATTGGTTGGCAAGCAATACCAAAATTTCCATCGGCTTCGGTGGTGTGCTGAGTCCTTTACCTTCGAAAAGAGCGGTTTCGGCTAGTTGGCTTTCCTTATTTTATATGCCGAATACTGCATTTTCAAGCATGTATGCACACTTGTTTATGACTGTGCGATCACTGAATGCATTAAGAGAGCTTTCATAAACCAAATCTAAGTAAATAGCCCGCAAATTTAAGCCCAGTAACGTGCACTCACTCTAAAGTGTTGGGCTCTGGAGGTTCATACGAATAAACTTTAAGGACGAAATTTTCACTAATGAGTAGGTGTATTTGTTATATTCAGCTAAGTAGGCAGGAAAAAATTATCATGACTGGGGCACCTACGTCTAGCTAAGACGCGTAAAAGACGTTCCATTCCTACCGTTTCGGGAGGTTGACACAATACAAAACGAATATTTAACCTGCGTTGGATGTCAATATACTCACGCGCCGGCTGGATAAGCAGGTGTTTTCTCAAACAAAGATAAGCAATTACTTTTGCACAGCAACCTTATGGTGGAGAGTTTATTTCAAGCGGAATATTTTTCAACCAAGATTTAGTCAACTATACACGTTTCCAGGATAAACAGTGAGCGGGGTGCGAATAACCCTGCCGGAAACAGATGGTAAAATCAGGTGTCGTGCACAGTGACTGCGTGTCAGTTAGGACAGATGTATTCGCTCGATTTCAAAACCAATAGGCTTCATATCCAGTTTCGATCCGCTACACACCTGAGGTAATCAAACGGGCAGTTATGACCAGGCATCTAGTGGGGCTGCCATCATCAGCGTTCAACAAACCAGGTAGAGCCTGGAAAATCCTCAGCTACTGTGCCGCAGGAAAGCCAATCAGATGGTTGCGACAACTGCAAAAGCTTTGTTGCATTTTGATATGAATCAGCAGATTGAAAAAGGTTGGACGGAGAGACGCCACTCGGGAGTCATAAAGACAAAAATTGAAAACGTAATAGCCACTGAGTTTTGCTCTGGGCTGTTTCAACCAGTGTCTTCAATTAAACGTATCAACATTTTCCGGAATGCAATCTCGAAATGAGAGGACAACAATCAATTTCAAATTCGTAGGAAGATCCGATATTCTAATTGACCAGATCAACCTCTGGCCTACACTCCAGCTCTTGCGTCTGGAACTTGATCATGAAAAATTTGCAAGCCGATAGATTTGGTGTGCTGGTACGCGTATAATATGGCTCAGCCATCGGAGCCACCTGCGTGAAATAAGTATCCTGAGCGGTTTACTTGCCCCGTATGTGCCACGAATAAAGCGTCGAACACTGATTGGTCTGCGGTGTTCCCGCAGCATATGAGTTAAGCCGTTAATGCTCCGGCATTCGAATGCAATCAGCATATCTGCTGATCTGATACACCAGGTTTCCCATGGCGCTGAAAATGTAATTAATGATGGCGTAGACGGTGACCAGAAGAAGATGCATACGAAGGAATTGCACATGAAAATTTGCGGACAGCATAAAGCGCATAGACATAAAAGCGGACACGAAGATTACGCAAACTGATGGCGGATACGGAAGGTTGTGCACACTGCAAGTGAACACATTTTCGCGGACCGTCATCAACGTCACATATGGCCGTATTAGTTATGTACTTTGCTTAATAGTCACATTTGGAATTCACGCCACATTAAACGATCTACTGGACATGTTGCAGGTAGTGACTACCAGACAATAAGCTTGTCATCGGTCTCGGAATATAAATCAAACCACAGGCGCTCATACAACGTCGCATCCGGGGGCAGGGGGGTAATTATTGGACACATCTCCAACGCTTGGTCCGATCTTAAGATGGAGATGTAGTTTTCCGCTGCAAAAATGCCTGCTTGTCAGTTTAACAATGCAAACCAACACGCTATAACTCACAATAACCGGTAGCATAAATATGTTACCAATGGCTGTGAGAATACAGACAAACCTTGACTCATCTTGACGGTGTAAAAGTTATTAACAAGATTTCACAAAATTGTAAACCTCGAAAATATAACAGCCGCACGAATGGACAACTATGACCACGCATGCATGTCCCAGGATAGGCGGGGCCTTTAACTCGGCCGTTGCCTTTTTCATCGAACATTGTATTTTATATATTTTAGTGTAGATATCTAAGCTTTGCAAGAATTAGCTGACGGATATTTGGTTTACTTCAACTGCCAAGGTCACCACGACCAATTTACTACATCCATATTTTGAATATAAACCAAGATATATCGCACACGATTTCTGATCGACCGACATTTCACGTCAACTGAAACGAATTAGGAAGAAAGATTTCAACGAGCACTTTTCATTTTAAAACAGGATGAAAACCGTGAAGATTTAGTTGAACAGTATGGAAGCGTCGTTTGATCGATCCATCCTGACTCGAGTTTTGACAGTGAAATCTACTCAGTTATAACCATAACAATATGGTTTGTAACCGATTGATAGCAACTAACACGGAAATCCTTTCTGGATCATCCATGCCTGAATCATGTAGAATTAGTTCAGAGTATTGCTCATGAATAGCAAAATTGATGTCTGTTAGACAAGGCAAATGACCGCTTTTTCGGTACCTCAGAAGAGTTCTTGCAATGGATGATTGCTTGTGTAAGTTTGACAAAGCTTCCCTACTCAGTGCAGAAAAACATTTCCTATCACGTTACAAGGTGTATACTAACTGCCCTCATGTCCAGTATTATTTGGCTTCGTCCAGCATTGGATTCCGCTTTTTGTGTATATGACTAAAGACAGTGCGCAACCGGCGGTTACAAGATGATGCCGCCTCGTGTCTTCATCAGTGGGTGACAACGGCACACCTCTGTTTTGCCTGCATTTCCACGTTACTACTCCTTTGCTAGTGTGGAAAGCAAGGTATACAAACCCAAAGCATATCAAAACTATGTTACCCTGCCGATTTAAGGAGCATTCCATATGTAACAGTGCAACAACATACGGCGATGTGTGTTGCAGTGCACTTAGCAAATCGAGTACTCGCGTCAGCCGTTCAACTAATACTGGTGGATTAAATCAGTTACATATCGGCGTCATTGGACAAACACTGGCGTTCAAACTCATTTGATTCTGTCCAGCCTCCTGCTCTGTGGCTCCGGTCACTAACGTCTTCATGGCAACGCGACACTAGCGACGAACTCCACCTGCTTAGATGGAGTATGTGTCACCCGCAATTTCCTTGCGGCTTCGACAAGCTTAAGTTTTGTGGGCAATGTCCAGTCCATGCTTGTGGTTTACGAATCACACCCCATTTCAGGTGTACAGCATTTGCGCCTGTGTTGTGCTCACTTAGTAGTCGCACCTTAAGTGCGATTTTCTCTACGCGGCTGATTCGCAACTTCTACAGGAATGCTGTGCATGTTGAACAAGGGTGCGCCTACTCTGTTGACGAAACATGGCTCTCATCTACGTGCTTCCCGGTCTTATTCCTGTAGATTTACACTGGATATGGTGTGTGTGGATAGAGCTATGGTTGGTTCAGTGCAAGCCAATCATACTCCATCACTCATTAGCCGCAGGCATCCTATGGTTGTCTACAAGCGGGATAGAGTGTTATTCAGAAGCGAGAACGGACAATGTCAATCCTGATTCTCACTTATTTCGACATGTAGGCGTGGCCATAATTTTCCATTCATGCGGCTATAATATTTTGCGAGTTATACAATTTTTGGAATCGTGTTAATAACTTTTACCCCGTCAAGATGAGTCAACGCTTGTCTGTATTCT